>APFE030647774.1:46617-64511 GCA_000404065.3 Pinus taeda
CTTGGAAGGATCATGTTGAACATGTTGATAGGGTGCTACAACTATTGGAGGAGAAACAATTATATGCAAAAAGATCCAAATGCTTCTTTGGAGTCCAAGAGGTGGAATATTTGGGTCATGTTGTATCTCATGAAGGAGTTAAGGTAGACCATAGCAAAATTAAAGCCATTAAGGAATGGAAAATCCCCACATCCATAAAGCATCTACGAGGATTTCTCGGGTAGACAGGGTATTATCGCAAGTTTGTTAAGAATTATGGGAGAATAGTAGCACCTCTAACAACATTATTAAAGAAATATGCATTTTCATGGACTCCAGAAGCAACGAAGACCTTTGAACATCTTAAAGAGGAAATGTGCCAAGCATGGGTCTTAGCTACACCAGAATTCACAAAAACCTTTATTGTAGAATGTGATGCCTCAAGAAATGGAATTGGTGTTGTTTTAATTCAAGAAGAAAGACCCATTGCTTTTGAAAGTCATCCAATCAAAGGAAAGTATTTACACAAAGCTATTTATGAGAAGGAAATGTTGGCAATACTACATGTACTTGAGAAATGGTGACCCTACCTAATGGGAAGACACTTCAAGGTAAAAGAAAATCATGATAGTCTTAAATACTTTTTAGAACAAAGATTATCTTCAGAAGAGTAGCAAAAATGGCTCACAAAGATGTTCGGTTATGACTTTGAAATCATCTACAAAAAATGGAAGCGAAATGTGGTGGCAGATGCACTCTCAAGAAAGGATGAGGATGTGGAAGCATTTCTTTGCGTCATTTCTATTATCCAACCGGATTGGATAAACAAAGCAAGGGATGAATGGAAGAATGATGAAGAAGTGTGGGGACTCATTCAAAAGTTACAATAAGATCCCAGTACATTTGATACATTTTGCTTGAAAAATGATTCGTTATGGTACAAATATCGGTTATACCTATGTAATAATTCCCAACTCAAACAAAAGATTCTTAGGGAATTACACACCTCTCCCTTAGGTGGGCACTCAGGATTTCTAAAAACTTTCCACAGGGTTAAGAAGGAATTTTTTTGGGATGGCCTTAAATAAGATATTCAAAAGTTTTTGGCAGAATGTTTGGTTTTTCAACAAAATAAAGTTGAAATAATTAAGACCCCAGGTCTATTAAAACCTTTATCCATTCCAAGCCAACGTTGGGAGGAGGTTTCAATGGATTTTATCACAAGTTTACTCAAGTCCAAAGGAAAGAGTGTTATCATGGTGGTAATTGACAAACTTACCAAGTATGCACACTTTTTTGCATTGTCTCATCAATTTAGAGCGAGTACAGTATCCACTGCATTTATGGAAACAATTCAAAAGCTACATGGAAAACCAAATATTATTGTAAGCGACAAAGATCCCATTTTCTTGTCTTGGTACTCAGTTAGCTCATAGCTCATAGCTCATCTTATCATCCTCGATCTGATGGGAAAACTGAGATAGTAAACAAATTTTTGGAAGGATATCTTTGTTGCTTTGTATCTGATAAACAAACACAATGGGTCAAATGGTTGCCTGTGGCTAAATGGTGGTATAACACTTCCTTCCATACTGCAACAAGAATGACCCATTTATGGCACTTTATGGATATCATCCACCATCCATCACATCGTATTTAAGAGAAAATTCTAAAGTTTAAGAAGTGGAAGATCACATCGAGCATCAACAACAAGTTCTCCAACTCTTAAAGGATAACCTCACCTTGGCGTAGAATAGAATGAAACAACAGGCAGATCAACATCGCAACGAAAGAAGTTTTGATGTAGGTGATTGGGTATCCCTACGGCTACAACCATATAAAAAAATGTCCCTCAAGAAAGCTAAGAAGGATAATAAATTATCACCAAAGTATTATGGTCCGTACAAGGTGCTGCAAAAGATATGTACTATGGCATACAAACTGGAGCTTCCTGCAGCTTCCCGAGTGCACCTAGTTTTCCATGTGTCATGCTTAAAGAAGGTTATAGGTGACAAGCTCCCAGTTCAAAAAATATTGCAAGAACTTGATGAGGAAGGAAAAATAATATTGGAACCTGAAGCAGTCAAAGAAACAAGAACTTGACAGCTGTGAAATCGATCAAATTCAGAGTAACTCATCAAGTGAAAGAACTTACCTGTTGAAGATTCCACATGGGAGGATGAGAATTTTATACAGAAGCATCCAGAACTACTCAAGCATTGAGGACAAAACTTTTTTTAAGGAGAGGGGCATGTTAGGTTCCTATAATACTAGTGATTCCCCCATTATTATTGTCATTGTATCCCTTTTTGTTATTGTTGTGCCCCTATTGTCCCCATATTGTTATTATTGTGCCCCATAGAAGCCCACTATTGTTATTTTTGTGCCCTTATATTATTATTGTTAGGTAGGCTTTGGTTATATTATGACCCCTTAGACTCCTATATATAGAAAGTAGGCTTTGTCATTTGTATCATCCAAGAATTGTTCATTTGTGTAATGTAAAGGAGTTTGCCCCCTCGAAGAGGTTGATTTCTAAGTCGTTGATCTATCTTTTCTATCTTTTTGTGAGCTGGTTTCATAACAATATATGTATCAAATTTCTGATACCACATCCTTGGTGACTGTTTTAACCCATACAGAGATTTAACCTTCATACTAGTTCTTTCTTTCCCTTCACTACTTTAGGTTGCTTCATGTAGATATCTTCTTCCATATCCCCGTAAAGAAATGTCGTATTCACATCCATTTGTTCTACCTCAAAATAAAAAGCAACAACAATAGATAAAAGTAATCTAATAGAAGCTATCTTGGAAACATGCAAAAAAATATCACCCAAATCAATTCCCGACAGTTGGGAATAACCTTTTTTTACCAACCAAGCTTTGTATTTCTCCACCTTACCTTCTGCATTCATCTTCTTCTTAAACACCCAATTGCTTCCAATGGGTTTCCTTCTAGCCAACAACCCCACCATATCCCAAGCCTTGTTTTTGTCCAAAGATGCCATTTCATCAACCATGGCCTCTTTCCAGAGTTTTCCATCCTATGAATCTACTGCCACCCTAACAGTTCTAGGATCATCATCAGTAATAGGTAAAGCAAAATTTGAACAGAAAGAAGATGGACTATACCTTTCTAACTTCCTTCTTTCTCGAACTGGTCTTCTCATAGCTCGAGTTTGTGGCTCTTCATATTCTGATTCATGTTCTGTTGTAGAGTCTGATTCTTCCTTCTTTAGCTCAAAATCTATCTTCGAGGTTCCTTTGGTAGGACTTCATGTTTAATAACATCTTTCACCTCTCTAAATACCACATCTTAGTTGTACACAACCTTCCTTATTTCTAGGTTCCAAATCTTATAAACTTTTAAATCATCCTTATACCCAATAAAGATGCACCTCACAGATTTACTATCCAACTTGGTTCTTTTCTCATTTGGAACATGTACAAATGCATCACAACCAAATTCCCTCAGATGTGAAAGAGAGGGTTTCTTATTAGTCCATATCTTATGTGGAGTCTTATCCTCCAATGTTGGTGAAGATGATATATTAACCAGGTAACATGCAGTCTCCACCGCCTCTGCCCAGAATTCTTGTCCTAACCTAGCACCACTGTGCATGCTTCTTTCCTTTTCCATCAACATCTTGTTCATTCTTTCTGCAACTCTGTTTTGCTGAGGTGTGAATGGAGTAGTTTTCTTTTGTGCTATACCACACTTCTTAAAGAACTCTTCAAATTCCTTATTGCAAAACTCTCCACCATTATCTGTCCTCAACACCTTTATCTTCTTCTGTGATTTGTTTTCCACCAGAGCCTTAAATTCTTTAAACTTGTCAAAGACTTTAGATTTCTTCCTGAGGAAATATATCCATGTATTCCTTGAGAAATCATCTATAAATGATACATAGTACACAAACTTACCGAGAAATGGAACTAACACAAGTCCAAACACATCATTGTGCACAAGCTCTAATATCCCTTTTGCCCTCTTAGCACTAGAGGGTAAAATCACATGATTTTGTTTCCCATATACATAACGTTCACATAAATCAAAATCTAGAGAGAAATTATACATACTTTCTACCATACCATTACCATGAAGTATTCAAAGGCCCTTATCTCCAATATGTCCAAGCCTTTGATTCCATAGCATGCTCTTTTCTCCAGAGACCACTATATTTTCTGCTCTACTTTTAGGAACCATAGAACTATTGCACCCATCAATAAAAATGCTACCCAGAAGCTTGTAAAAAGTTCCAATCCGAACTCCTTGTAACAATACCAATTCTCCCTGAACTATCTTACTGGTATCTTTCTCGAACACTAGTTTTACTCATGCATCATCCATCTCACTTACAAGAATCAGATTTCTTGCCAATTAAGGAATATTAAAAACACCCATAATTGTTATAATCCTTCCACCTTGTAACTTCAGCTTGAATTTTCCACATCTGATGATTCTAACCTTCAAGTCATCCCCTAAGAAGACATCAACACCATCATATTTATCATACTCGCAGAAACACTCCCTATGGGGAGTGAAGTGAAAGGATGCACCTAACTCAATCAACCATGCCTCATGATCTACATGTCTACTTGAAGAAAAAGTTAAGTACACATCACTACCTTCATCTGAGGTGGTTATTTCCTCTGTAGAAGGAGCATCATCAAATCCATTTCCTTTCTCGGGAGATTTAGATCTATAGTACTTTTTGAAGTACCCTTCCTTTCCACATTTCCATCACACATTTACATCTTTTCCTAGAGATTTAGATATCCCGCTAGATTTAGATCTCCCACTCAAGGACTTATTTTTGTTTCTGTTTTGGGACCATCCTCGTATAGACAAGGCATATCCATTCTGGCCCTCCATATTTTTCTGTCTCATCTCCTCTGACAACAAGGATGAGACTATTTCATCAAACTTCAAGGTAGTTGTATCAAGTGTAATTTTCATTGTTGGGTCTACAGTGGTTTCCTGGTACAACAAGAAGCAAATATCTATGGCACTCAACTTGGAAAAATCAGAATACATGGCTATAAGTCAAGAAACATGTGAGGCAATCTGGAAGAGAAAGATACTTGTGGGACGGTTTGGTCAGATGATGGATCCAACTGTGATCTATTGTGATAATCAGAGTTACATCAATCTCTTTGAGAATATGTTATTTCGCAATCGATCCAAGCATATAGATATCCATTATCACCATTTACGAGACTATGTGCAGAGGCAGATAATGTTGCTACAATACATTTCGAAAGAGGAACATGATCATGACATCTTGACAAAGGCTTTATCAAGAGGGAAGTTCGAGTTCCACGGGTGGAGACAGGGGTGGTTGATAATTCCTTTCCTGCTGAGAGGGAATGACGAAAAATGAAGCAAGAAAGTCTCAATCTGATTTTTCTTTAGTCAAATTGAGAAAATTTGAATTTCCACATTAGCAAACAACTTGGATGCAATTAACTTGTGTGACCATGCTCTTGTCACTTAATTAGCTCAGTAAATTAGAGTTAGAGGGCTTGGAATTTAGTTAAGCACGTGTGATTGCAAATTTGTAGCAATCAAGCTCAGTTATTTCAAGTTGTTTTCAGTTAAACTAGTTCTAACTGTGGGGGGAACTAGTGGAAGGTCAGTTGTGTAGTGGGACAACAGTCTAACTCAATTATCATACAGTTGACTGATCAATTAGCCCAAAATAAATAGTGCATGCAGAGAATTCAATTTCCCCAGTTGTGGTGGAGATTCCAAGGTAGTGTAACATCAATTGTAGACTATTCTTGAGTGTACAGGTGTTGCATGCACTCAGATGATCAACCTTGGGAACTGTGCAATGAATTGGAGGGAAAATCCTAAATAATAGGGGCCTAATTCCTCAGGATTTACACAAGGAAATAGGAGCTCAAATAGAGGTGGAAATTGACAAAGTCTGGGTCAAAGCTTCTCAGTGAGTAGATAGATAGGTTATTCACTTATAGGTTATGCTCAAAGTGAGCAAGAAATTATAATACATCTTTATTCATCATATTAATGCAAGCAGGAATAAGGGGGTTTTCGCAGTTGCTTTCCCTTGGAAAAAATATTGTGCATGCGTGTTATTTCTTATTGCATGTTTCTAATTATTGTTCTAAATTATGAATTGAACTCCGTAGAGCAATAGAGTAGGATTGTGTCTCCGGATTTAGATTAAAATTTCATGAGCAGTTGCAATTCTACACCATAATTTCTACAAATTACATATGAATAAATGTTATTTTTAATTGTATTATTTACATATTTTTAATAGACTCTTCTACCTAAATTTTTTTATTATAAAAAGGCTATGATCTTCAATCACACACATTCTATTGGCCCTAAAATTTTTTGGATGCAAATCTTCCTATATTTGTTGTTTTTGTCATTATTTTGTAAATTGATTACTATCAAAATTTTAAATTACTTCATTAATTGTGGTTTTAGTCAACATTGGGGGCATAATTTAAATATTTCCAAAAGCAATGATAAAAGTGTGTAAACTAATAAATAACTAATTTGAAAACCATATTATCACAAAATCCAAATTAAACTTATCTCAAACTTAGAATTAAACAAATATGTTAAAATTTAAATTTTAAAATTATAAAGTACACAATTGGAAATACTTAGTTTTAAGTGTCAAAATGTTTCCACAAGAAAAAAACAAATGTGTAAAAATGTTTGTGAATCTTACCAATTATTCAAAATTCCAATAAGTCGAATAAAAAATAGTATAATTAGCAAAACAATGAAAACAAAAAAATACAACAATAGTATAAATGATGAAATGACACTAATATATATCACTCTTTGTTTTCATCATCCTAATTATGTTCCTCACTTTGCATGATAACATTGTTTTTCTCAAAAATATGTTTTGATCTAGGGTCATGTCTTAATAGGAACCACCAATCCCTATCCAACACATCTAGGTTAAAAAAACACTTGGTTGCACTATTTGGGGAAAACATAAGGCTCCCTAGCTTTATGCCACATCTTTCTAGAGTTGATACATATCAACCCACTATCATGATCTTCCTTAACGTTATTTTTATCAAAGGTGTCCCACCACTTGCACCTAAAAATAACGCTTTGGAATGAAGAGAAGCCCACTTCAATGATCTCTTGTATCTTTTTGATGTAACCTAATGACCCTTGTATTAGGTTTTGATCATGGTGGCTAGCACGACTAGATTGGTGAAACTCAACTTCCACTACATATTCTTGTGTCATGCATCCATCATTGGCATCCTCCATGCAAAAATGATTTCCATATGCCCACATATATGGGAACAAATGAACCTATAAAAAAGTGATGAAGAACAACTATTGTTGTTATCATTCCTAATTGTTGAATCTACATGTAGTGGGAATTGAATAGGTGGTTGCTTCAACCATTCTTTGTATGCTTCTGATGCAGGAGCGTTCAGCTCAAGGAAAATTATTGTATTTTAGTAGACATAGGGGTATTGTGTTTCCAAGGGAGTTAGTCTCCTAAGTGTGAATTGATGTTATTATTTAGGCTATTGAGTGATTTTAATGAGAATAGGATTTAATTGAATATTGTGAGGCATATTTGTAAATGTTCTCGAAAATAGGAGAACATGAGAGATTTAGGATAGCTGAGAGATTGAGAGGATTTGAGAATTAATTGTAAAACTCAGATTAGGAGTTAGTTCATAATTTTATGGATTAGAGAGGATCCTTAGGGATGAGGAAGAGATTTTAGGATTTTGTTAAGGAATCTATGTATCTAAACCAGGAATTGGTATTATAATCCCTTTGTATAAATGTAAGCCTAAAAGGAAAAGGCATAGGTTAGAAAGTTAGAGGCTAGATAGATAGGTGAGATAGCTTTGATTGTAAGCCTACGGGCAGAGATTGTACCCAGAGGCCATTGTAATAAGAAGATCAGGCCAGAGAGATAGAGTCTCAATATGTAATCATTGTTATATGTTTATATATATAAAGGGATTGATTTGAACTTGTATAAATGTGTGTTTCACATATCGAATGATAAATTACCATGAATCAGAGGTTTTCATAATCTATATATGCAGGTGGAGTTAAACGAATGCACAGAGAGAAAGAGAGATGAGATAGAGGCTCGTAACAGGCTGTTGATCCATTCGAAGGATCAAATTAATGCTCTAGAATTTTAGTGATTTAAGAACTCATAGATTTTAAGCTCAGGAGGGAGTCACAATGGAACATCGAAAGACCAGAATCATTGAAGAAACTCGAAACCACAAAAAACATTGAAAATGGCGAAAAAAACCCAAGTAAAGTAGAAGAGTGAAGAAATGAAGTATCGGTGCACAGTAGTCGTTGGATCATTATGATCAATAGTCAAGATTAAGTCACATCGACGGAAATCCTGTGGAGATATCAGAATCAGGCCTTGGATAGTTGCAATGAGCAATTGTCAATTGCTCGTGGACCATTGGATTAGAACCAGATTGACGGTCACGATTTAATCGTAAATTGGATATCAGAGAGGTTGAAGGGCTGGTGGTAATGGACATTGTGATAATGATGTGCGATGGACCGATATGCCGATAGCGAGAAAGTGCGATCGACGATTGGAGGTATCGGCGACTGGGGTTTCAGAGATCAAAGTGCAGCGCTATGGAAAGGTGATATGCGGACTCGATAAGTTATATGGTGTGGTTAATGATATTTGAAATCTGATATTGCGTTATCGCATATCGGATGTGATAGAACCCGTGTTAATGAGACCCGTTGAGGAGCAATTAGCGATAGCAATAAAGGGAGCCTCGGTATCTATGCAGAGGTCGTATTAAAGTGGAAAGGTATGTTTTGTGGGTATTTCCTTTGCAAATGTTTTATAAAGAAAAATAGCGCGATATGAAGGATTTCTTGTGTAACTCCAAAGGAATGAGTGGGATTTAGTTTAATGTGCAGATATATATATATATATATATATATATTATATATATATTATATATTATATATTATATATATATATTATATATATATATATATATATATATATATATATATATATATATATATTATATATATATATATAGATATATATAGTTATATTTGGGTTAACAAAAGGTTAACGAAGGTTTAGAGGGCTGATTAAGTCCCGATAGATGGAGAATGAGTTTCGATATAAAGGAAATGGAAGATTAATGGTAGACTTTGTTAGTCTATAGATCATTCCGCAGAGTTTAAGAAAGGGGCCTTAAACCTTAAGAATTGAAGATTTGACTCCTTCGTGAGTTAAAATTCCTGGGATAGATTAGATATATGCATAAGACATGCATACTGTCCGTGAAAGCAGGGGTAACCCTACGTCATTTGGTATTAGAGCAGAATTGTAATTGAAACAATTGGTGTTAAACAGAACAAAGAAATTCTATGTAAAAGAATTTAGAACAGAGCTATGTGTAAAGATGTTTATGTAGGTAGATGGATCATATTCTAATCTGACAAACAGTAAATACACAAAGGTGATGTGTAGCAGAACTTGCATATTCAAGGAACAGAGGACAATCCTTTTAAAGAACAGGAGATGGTGGAACAAGATCGCACAGATATCTTTAAGGTGAGATGGCATGTTTTCTTTAATTTGATTTGAATATTGGAGAATATTTGGTTTTTATATTGTTGCACAGGTAGCAGCATAAGGAAAACATCGTGATGTTGTTCCTTGAGGAAAGTGGAGATTCACTCAAATGTGAACCTGAAGAATATAATTGAAGGTTGGACAAAGAGGATAAGAGTATTCTCAAAATGAAACTGAGAAGCAAGCTTTTGAAAGCTTGGGAATGATCTTTTGCTTTAGTAACATTGATATGCAGGTGACAACATAAGGAGGTGAGAAGATTGCAGCAAGCCTAGAGCAAGGAGTGCTCAATTGGTTCCAAAGGAAAGAACCAAAGAGATGCTAAAAGACTGAGCTCAAAGGAGAGAAGCTTAGTGAAGCATATGTAGTGAGGAGGAGACTTGTTACTACAAAGGTATTGTTCCAGATCATAAAGGCAATTCCACAAAGGATGTGGGTAGAATTGCTAAGGTAATGAAGGAAGCTGGTAAGACATTCCAAGTGAAAGAAGAGGTGGTCATAACCAAGTATTTCATGGTGATTGAAATACAAGAGGATAGTTGTGTTCTTAGAAGGTGCAGATGAGTTGAAGCCTAGAAGGAGCAGAGAAAAGTGCTCAAAGGAGGTTCCAGAGACAGAGAACCAAGTGCTTTCCAAAAGACCGAGTACAAAGGAGAGCTTGGTGAGGTAAGTGGCAATAGGGAGGACTTGTTGTTGCAGAGGCTTTAATGCAGCTCATAGTAAGTGAGTGAGGATCTCACGAAGATAGAGAAGAAGATGGCTACTAATAGTCATAGAAGAGGTTCTGAGGAAGACCACAATACAATAAAGATGAAGAAAGAGAATTGCAAGGCAAATGGCAAGAGGATGAGTCAAGAGGAGCTTGACAAGGAAATTGCAAAGATGAAAGGACAACTCGATGTATTGATGATGATACTTGAGGAAAACCAAAGATTAGGTTAGGTCTTGAGGAAGAAGCCAGTGAAGTGGCATAAGTTGCAGAGAAGGATATAGTAAAGGCAAGTAAGGTGACTGATGGAAAAACTCAAAGAAGCTGAGTTGGAAATGGAAGTGTCCATTTGTGAACCAGAGCAGGGTGAAGTTCTGGGTGAAGATGAAGACTTGAAGACTGAAACTTCAAGTGAGATCAAAGGATCGCAAGATTTTAAATCCAATAATTTGTGTATGTTTGCAGCAGAAATATGTGAAGGACGAAAAATTACTGATGTTGACATAAAGAGGGAAGAAGACAGGCAGAATCTAAATTATGTTTTAAAAGAGGAAGTAGAGAAGGATATTAAGCAACCAAGTAAAGGACTTGATGAGATTGAGGAGAAGACCATCGAAATATTTCTAAGGCATGTAAAGGACTTGGAATAGCTGGGGGAATTGGTGATTGAATCATCAAATGAGATCATGAGGTCTTCTGGTTTTATAAATGACAAGTTGTGTATGAATGCAGGTATTGCAGAAGACAAACCATTTTATGGAAGTGTCTTGAATGAAGCTGAAAATTTCCAGGTAAAGTATGATGATGACTGCCTTTCAAAGGAAGATCAAGTTGAGTTATTACAGTAGAAGGAGTTCATAAATTCCATGCTTAATGGAGGAAATATCTTCAGTAGAGATGAGACAGTTATGTCCTATGATAAGAAATTTGCTATTGAAGAGGATAAGAAGGAATTGATTTTATTAAATGATCAAAGGGGGAGTGATGGACAAACATTTAAAACTATCAAAGGGATAGAGGATCATAATTTTATTCTAATCAAGAATGAAGAAATAGTGTCAATAAGTTATGCTTGTGACAAAGAAGAAGATAGTGAGGATTGTACAGAACTTTTGGGAGAAATTCCAAGCGAGATGGAAAATTTGTGGCATGAGTTAAGTCTTTTGTAAGAAAGGCTAGAAAACCAAAAAGTAAGTGTTTAGGTTGTAAAATCAAAATTGAATGAGAATGAAGAAGTTCACTACAGTGGACAGGGATAGGAAGACATCATTAGAACAGATGGTGTGGAGGAGAGACTAGTTGAAAGTCTCATGAATTCTTTTGAGAATTCAAATCAGCATACTGATGTCTTGATAGAGGAGGAGAAAACAAAGTAGAAAACTGAATTGTTGCCGAAGGAGGAAAATGCACAGATGCCTTATGTTTTTTATTTTAACAATTGTTTTGTGAGTGCAAGTTTAGTTGTAGATGTTGGAGGAAATTTGGCACAGATGAGCAGCCAAATAAAAATGGAAGAAGAAGATTCTATGGAAGAACTTAATCCATGGAACAAAGATGTTCAATTGCTAGAGAGAATGTTGGAAAGCCAGGATTTAGTGCAGACAGAGATAATATTGACAAAGCGTAAGGATGAAAGGGAGGAAATCAGAATAAGCGAAGAACAAGTAAGAGTAAGTCGTAGCATTTGACAACTTCAAGGAGAAGAACAACAATTTAAAGAGTTAGTGGACAACAACAACAACCTAAAACAAAGAGAAAGAGGCAAAAGTAAGTGGCAGAATATGGACCAGTCCAAGGATGTTCTAGAAACGGAGGTTGAAGAATTATGGCAATTGATGATGAAACAGTCCATATGGAGGAGAATGATAGCAGCAGGAAGCATGATCAATCAGAGTATGAACCTGATTGACAAGGAGAGGAAGCTGAAACAGAAGACAACAGACATACAACATCAGCAAAGGAGCAAATCATTTGGGCAGTTACAAACTAAAGTATGGGACCCTGGAGGTTTTATATCAACTTATGAACGCACATGATCAGGAGATCATGAAAATTTTCTAATTTGGGATTCTGATGCAGGAGCATTCAGCTCAAGGAAAATCACTGTATTTTAGTAGAAATAGGGGTATTGTGTTTCCAAGGGAGTTGGTCTCCTAAGTGTCAATTAATGTAATTATTTAGGCTTTTGAGTGATTATAATGAGAATAGGATTTAATTGAATAATGCGAGGCATATTTGTAAATATTCTCGAATGTAGGAGAGAGGATTTGAGAATTAACTGTAAAACTCAGATTAGGAGTTAGTTCATAATTTTATGGATTAGAGAGGATCCATAGGGATGAGGAAGAGATTTTAGGATTTTGTTGAGGAATCTATGGATCTAAACCAGGAATTGGCTTTAGAATCCCTTTGTATAAATGTAAGCCTAAAAGGCAAAGACAGAGGTTAGAAAGTTAGAGGCTAGATAGATAGGTGAGATAGGTTTGATTGTAAGCCTACAAGTAGAGATTGTACCCAGAGGCCATTGTAATTAGAAGATCAAGCCAAAGAGACAGAGTCTCGATATGTAATCATTGTTATGTGTTTATATATATACAGGGATTGATTTGAACCTATATAAATGTGTGTTTTGAATATCGAATGATAAATTAAAATGAATCAGAGGTTTGCATAATCTATATATGCAGGCAGAGTTCATCGAATGCACAAAAAGGAAGAGAGACAAGACAGAGGCTCGTAACGGGCCATTGATCCATTCGAAGGATCAAATTAATGCTCTAGAATTATAGTGATTTAAGAAATCACAGATTTTAAGCTCAGGAGGGAGTCACAGCGGAACAGCGGAAGACCAAAATCATTGAAGAAACCCGAAACCATAGAAAACATTGAAAATGGCGAAAAAAAACCCAAGTAAAGTAGAAGAGTGAAGAAATGAAGTATCGACACACAGTAGCTGTTGGATATTTATGATTAATGGCCAATATTAAGTCGCATCGGTGGAAATCCTATGGAGATATCGGAATCGGGCATTGGACAGTTGCGATGAGTGATTGTCGATTGATCGTGGACCATTGGATTGGAATCAGATCGATGGTCGTGATTTAATCACAAATTGGATATCGGGCTGGTGGTAATGGATGTTTCGATAGCGATGTGCGATGGGCCGATACGCCGATAGCGATAAAGCGCGATCGAAAATTGGGGTTTCGGAGATCGGAGTGCAGCGTTGTGGAAAGGTGATATGCGGACCCGATAAGTTATATGGCATAGTTAATGATATTTGAAATCTGATATTGTGTTATCGCATATCAGATGCGATAGAACCTGTGTTAATGAAACCCGTGGAGGAGCAATTAGTAATAGCGATAAAGGGAGCCTCGGTATTTGTGCAGAGGCCGTATTAAAGCGAAAAGGTATGTTTTGTGGGTATTTCCTTTGCAAATGGTTTATAAAGAAAAACAACGCGATATGAAGGATTTCTTGTGTAAGTCCAAAGGAATGAGTGGGATTTAGTTTAATGTGCGGAGATATATATATATATATATATTTTCCTGGGAAAAAAGCCGAGCTTTTCTATTATTATATATATAGTATAATATATATATATTATATATAATTATTTATTATAATATATATATATTATATATATATATATATATATTTTCCTGGGAAAAAAGCCGAGCTTTTCTATTAATGAAAATAAGAAAGCTACAAACTGATGAGTTAACATTCAACAGAAAGCTGCCAAAAGCAGGAAGAGGAAAACCATTCTTCCCCACGAAGACATCAAGCAATTCTGTTGCAATTACAAACCACCAAGGTCAACTGAGCTCGGCCAGACACAGCCATATCCAAAAAATAGCAGAGGCTATCCAGAACATCCGGCCTGACACAACCATATCCAAAAAATAGCAGAGGCTATCCAGAACATCCGGGGCTCATTTAAAACGAACTGTTAATTAACAAAAATGAGTTCTGTCGAGCGCCTCTGAATTTTAAAAGAAGATGAACATGTGAGGGTGAAAAGCTCACAAAAGAAAGCCGCCAGAGACAACAAAGGAGTCCCTCTGAGCCTGACGCGAAATCGGCAAGAAACAAAGAGCATTAAGTGGAAGGGGCCATATCCGTCTCACAGATCTGGTCCTGGAACTGCTCCTTGATCCTCCACGAACCCACAGCCTGATGTAAGCCAGCTTTTGAGTACCTGTCAGCTTCATCATTTTTTTCTCTGTAAATATGATCAAGAGATAGAACAGTGAAAGAAGATTTAAGATTTTGAATTTCTTCTAATAGAGGCATCAACATATAATTCCGACATCTAAATTTCCCATTGACCCAGTTTACCACATTTGATGAGTCTCCAAATATCTGAACTTGAAGGACCTGTCTATGAATGAGCCAGCAAAGGAGGAGTTTTAAAGCTGAAAGTTCGGCGAAGTTATTAGTGCCCATCCCGAGACCCACTGAGGCTTTGAGCGAATGTGATGGACTAAGATGGATAATAATTCCGGCACCAGTGGAGTTGTTCTGAGTTGCCCCGTCAAAGAATGCCCAGGGGATGCCTTCTTTAATCAGGATATCTTTCCGTTGATTTGGGGATGAAGGGCCTTCCGGCTCAGGAATGCTTGCAAGGATGGTTGAGCTTTGGATTGCAATAACCTCCACCGAAGTAGCTTTTTCATTGAATATACTACGATTCCGGGCTATCCAAATGCCCCAGCAGAGAATAGGAGGAAGGTTTCTCAGGTTCTTCTCGGGATAGTTGGACCACCAAAATTCCCAAGCTGCAGTGAGATCTCCCCCTTCCCATCTGGAGTTTATGTTCAAGAGCTTGTTTGTTTCGTCCCAGACTTGTCTAGTGAAGGAACATTCCACCAGTAAGTGAGTAATGGATTCCGAAGCAACCTGGCATAATGGACATCTACTCGGTCCCTGCTTGAATCGAGCTTGAAGGATTTCCCAAGTAGGGATTTTTCTTTTAAGTGCACACCAGAGAAAAATTCTGGCTTTTTTGGGGCATTTCAGTTTGAACAGTGGCTTTGCCCACCATCCAGGAGGATCCCAGCCCTTTCTCTTCATCAGAAAATTATAGCCAGCTTTTGGGGAGTATAATCCTGTCTCAGCATGAGCCCACACTAGGGAGTCAGGATGATCCTTTATTCTGACATTTGACCGCTTAAGTTCATGGGTGTAGGTCTGCCACTCGATGCTCCAGGTGGGATCAATGCCCAGATCCTCCACAGATTTCCACTCCTGTCCCCAAATGGAATATAAATCCATGTTTGCTATCTGACTTAACCTGTGTATACCCTTTGTATTGAGATGAGCGAGAAGGCCAGGGGGCAAGGCAAAAAGGTCGTTGCATCCAACCCACGGATCCCTGCCAATCCGTAGATTTTCGCCATTCCCCACCTGCCAAGCAAGTCCTTGTTCAATGATTTTGAAAGACTCTGAAGTGGCCTTCCAGATAACCGAGCAATTCTTACCTTTTTTGTTTGGACTCCGGATCCAATCTTCTAACGGCATGGGGTCAATATACTTTCTTTTGACCACTCTGGTCCAAAGGTTCTCTGTTGTTATAATTCGCCAACCTGATTTTGCTGCCAGAGATTGGCTAAAATCAGCGAGATGTTTGATGCCCCAACCCCCCCATTCCTTTGGTCTAGCGATCTTATCGCAAGCAACCCAGGGAAGGACTGAAGCTTCTTTAGCACCCGACCACAGAAATCTGCTACATATTTGTTTGATTTTGTGAAGAACTCCTTTTGGGATCCAGGTCAAAGCAGCCCAGAAGACCGGGATGGCCTGAAGAACAGAGTTTATCAGCGTTAGCCTGCCAGCCCTTGATAGCCATTTAAAACTCCAGTGTGAAATCCTTTGTTCAATTTTTGCCACCAGCCAGTTCCAATCCTGCTTTCGATATGCAGACGGTTTTAACCAATACCCCAGGTACTTGAAAGGCTGATCCATACTGCATATTTCAAAGGGCAGGTATGAAGAAATCAAGTTCTCCTCTTGCCTGGAGAAAGCTTCCATAATTAAGTGAGACTTCCTGGGATTTATTTGGAGCCCTGTAGCTTTCAGAAATATTTCAAGAATGTCCTTGAGCTCTTTTAGTTCATTTATATTTCCACTTGTAAACAGTAAAATATCATCTACAAATAGGAGATGAGTTATGAAAAGATTTACAGCTACTTCCAAACCTGTAACCAAACCTGCTCTCTTGGCTTTTGAGATCAATCTGCTGAGGCCTTCAGCCGCCAGAAGAAAAAGCAAGGGAGAGATAGGGCAGCCTTGTCTCAAGCCTCTCTGGCTTTTGAAAAATTGAGATGCAGCCCCATTAATCAAAACAGCAAAACAAACATTAGAAATACATCCCATTATCCAATTTATGAACTCCACCTTAAAGCCAAGATGAGTCAGTAACAGTCTAAGATAAGACCAGCTTATCCTGTCGAAGGCTTTGGACAGATCTAATTTAAGCACCGCCCCTTTTTTCTTTGCTTGTCTAATGCTGTGAATGGTTTCCTGGGCCACCCCAATGGCTTCATGAATTTGACGGCCATCCAGAAAACCAAATTGCTCGTTGGATATACAAGCTGAAAGTATTGGCTTCAGTCGAACCGCTATGACTTTTGCTATGATCTTGTAGATAGCATTACAGAGAGAGATAGGTCGAAAATCTTCAAAAGATTCCGGGTCCTCTCTTTTCGGAATGAGGGCAATGAAGGTTGCATTAAAAGGACCATAGATTTCTCCTTTTATCCTTGACTCCTCCACAACTTCTGTTAGCTCATCACCAATCTGCTCAAAGAAATGAGTAAACAGCTCAATGGTCCAACCATTCGGACCAGGACTTTTGTCTTTTGGCATTGATTTTATGACATTTTCTACTTCCTCCTTAGACACTTCTCTAAAAAGATTTTCTGCTTCCTCCTCCTCCACAAAACGAGGGAAAGCTTGGGCAGTTCGAATGATTTCGGCTATAGAAATTCCCCCTGGATCAACAAAGAGGGATTGGAAATGACTCTTCCCCAAATTTGAAACAGCCTCAAAAGATGAGTGCTCCCTTCCATCCGCGTCCTTTAATTTCCAAATGGTATTTGCATTTTTCCGCCCCTTTGCATAGTTATGGAAGAATTTTGTATTTTCGTCCCCCGCTTTCAGCCAAATAGCCCTACTTTTCAACCTCCATTCCTCTTCTTTGTCCAGAAGAATCTTGGCTCTGCTTTTTTCTAACCCCAGAATTCTTTCTTTCGCCTCTTGAGAGATGTAAGCATCAGCATCCGGATCTTCTAAGGCACTTAGAGCCTCATCGATTCTGGCCAAATTCTCGTTTGATTTTCTCTTTCTGTCTGCAGCCCATTCTATGGTTGCCCTCTTCAGCCTTTTTAAATTCTTCATAAAATTTGCTCCTTTGTTTTCCGGAGGGGAAGAGCTCGGGTGCCTCCAAGTGTTCCTGAACAGCTGAAGAAAAGACTCCTCCTGGAGCCAAGTAGCATTGAACTTGAAAGGGGAAGCCGGCTTGGGAGGGGTCTTTGAGAACTCAAGGAAGATAGGAAAATGGTCCGAGTTTCCCCCTTCACC
>APFE030647775.1:0-17223 GCA_000404065.3 Pinus taeda
AAAAAATCTACAAGTACAAACAAATTGTCATAAAAGTATTTTTTTTAAATGAATGAGAATAATAAGGTATTATTTTTAATATTTAACATCTCAAAATGGCTTTGAATTTAAAAATAAATTTTATTTATTAGATTTTTATTCAGTTTGTAATTAGTAGAATGGAGAACTATAAGCATGATATGTAATAGTGCATGAAGCTACCCCTAATTCACTATAATCATTAAGGTGCACAAATGGATCTATCCCATTATAACCTCTAAGTCCTCCTAATATGGATATGAGTAAATAGGGATATTATCCTCATAATATTCCATATAAAAAGCTTTTATGAGTTTGAAAAGGAAACTACACTGTAGAGTAAAAATGCATTTTTTATATGTATTAAAAATATGTTTTAAGAAATTGTTTTAGAGAATTTGAAAGATGGTTTCTTCACATTTTTTATGTTTTAGTAAGTTTATTAGATAGATTAACATATTTAGTTAAAAAGATTTATGATTCAACAAAATATTAATAAAACAATGAATTAAGTTTTAAATTATATATAA
This sequence comes from Pinus taeda, assembly GCA_000404065.3. Classification (NCBI taxonomy): domain Eukaryota; kingdom Viridiplantae; phylum Streptophyta; class Pinopsida; order Pinales; family Pinaceae; genus Pinus; species Pinus taeda. The sequence goes on from APFE030647775.1 coordinate 549, forward strand.
AAGAGGAGAATATGAAACAAAAAGAGTTTCAAGTAATGGATACGCTCTCAATTATTCAAAATTGTGACCTTGTAAGTTATTATCCATTGGGAAGAATGATAGTTAAAAAGAGACTTGCCAAAAATGATAATAGGGAAAGAAAATAAGATTATAGTGAATGAAATGAAACAATATATTTTCATGACCCATTTTTCATGAGTGAAACACATCACTCAAAGGTGTTATATATATGTTTTATAACATATCATAGTTATTGATTTAAACAATAAGGATATTAATTGGCTTTAAATGTTTTTAATAAATATACACATTGGTTTTGAAATTCGTTATTTTTTCTATAAGAAAATTTACCCCAAGGACATGTAAAATTAGTTTTATCCTAATCTTCGGGTGCAATCTGTATCTAGTTATAACCACTGAACCCATCCATAAAGGATTTTATTTTTTCCTGCAAGGGTATCAAGCACTTGGTTAATGAAAGGGAGAGGGAAATAATCTTTGAGAGTGGCTTTATTTAATTCTTGATAATCAATACAAATACACCACCTTCCATCTTTCTTAGGTAATAGCACTAATGGAGAGACCCACTCACTGTCAGAAATATGATAGATAAAACTGACATCCAAGAGTTTATGTACTTCTTCCTTCACAATATCTCTTAGATATGGATTCATTCACTTTTGGGGTTGTTAGACAGGTCAGATTCCTTCCTGAATATATATATGATGTGTACAAGTTTAAGGAGGAATATCCTTCATATCTTCATAGCCCCATGCAAAGGCACTAAGATGGTTTTGCAACAAATTCACAAGCTGCTCCTACTGAGATGATATAAATCTAAACCAATATGCAAGGATTTACTAGGGCTAATCGCAACAAGAGTAGTATCAAGCTTAGGAGTACTGAAGGGAGTGGTCAAATGCAGTGGTAAAGAAGAAACAAAATCATGATTACCTTGAAAATCTAGGCTGAGAATCTGGCTCAATAGCTCAAAATTAGGCATGGAAAATTTTAGGGGCGAATTAGGTAAGATATATAAAATGCCAAAAAACAACTTTTGAATATTTTAAAGAATTTTGCAAAGAAAAAAGGAATGATATATATATATATATATATAATGTAGTTTTAGTCCCAAGTGTAGTTCACTTCGTCAAGCAATTAAAACATGTTATATATATATTTTTTATATTTTTATTTAAAACTATACATTTTGTTAGAAATATGTTATCATTGATGGAAAAGGCAAAGAAGATGATGGTAGATTGTTAGAATATGTTGCCATTGTCAAAGGCGTTGTTGGCATAACAAGGATGCTAGACAAGTATTGACAAAGATGTTTCCATTAGGTCATTGATGTCACATATGTCAATGGTGATTTATCTAGATCAAAGGTAGTGAAATGGAAAAAACGGAGAAGATCGCAAGAAGAATTGAGATGAGCACATGTATGGAAAAGGAAATTAATTATGGAGGCATAGAGAATTTGGAGACATTTCTAGAATAACAGATCACCTCAAGTGAAAAGAATTGTGAAGGTACAAAGAATTTGGAACCAATTATAGAATAACACATCAACTCAAGTGCACGTGGAACTGACTTCAAAATATTTTTTTGTGGTATATGGAAGTCTGCTAAAAGCCTCTTAGATTAGAATTTATCACCCATTAAAGTTATTTACCCCAAAATTCAAGGTGTAGAATTAGAGTTGAAACAATGGCTAGTTGTTGACAATTTACCAGTCAGGTATAGTTTGAAGAGTAGTTGAACATAGAGTCAGGAGGACATGACTTAATAGTACAATGGTGAAAACACTTTTATTAACCGATGGTAGAGACCCTTATAACAACTCATCCCAAAAGGAGTTTCCCTCAATGGTTTAAAGTCACATAGAAAAGGAATGCGTGGGATGACGTAGTCTTGGGAGGAATTAGTAGTAGTTGTGGGAGTTTGAATGGCAAAGTATAATTATGGGAGGTCCCCATTATAGAACTCATATACGGTGCAATTTCGTGTATGGTATCAAAGTTGTGTACAAAAGGAACAGTTGGGATGATGTACTCAGAAAATGTGCATAGTCCACAAAATCGAAGTAAAAGCTCTAATTTATAGAATTTCTCCAGCAGTGCTCCCCATAGTCATGTCACTGTGGAACGCCTTACTTGAAACTGCTAAGGTATGTGCAAAGGAGACACATACAAGATGATGTAAGGTTATGCATATCTTGAAGAGTAGTAACATAAGACCAATAGAAAGGCAATTGGGAAGTTACGAAAATTGACGTTGTAATAAGCTTCAATCTAGTGGCTTCTACTATGAAAATTTTAACAAAGAAATTGTTGCAAAACAAATGCCCAAGAATCCCTCTTATATTCATACTCATAATAGAATGTACAGATAAAAGGAAGATGTGTGTGAATATTTTATTGGTTTTAGATGACATCAACATGATGTTAGACTTTGGGAGACATGGCATGCAGTTTCGGCATTTTCATGTGATCGAAGGAGCTAAATATGAGTGATAGACGCCACCACTTATATGGAACCATATGGTAACATATATGATGTAATCATGACATCACTCCAAAATGTTGTCCTAGAAAGGAATTATAAGGCATGCAAGTGAAGAGCTCCATGCTGACTAGGTTTCGAGTGTATTTGGTAGCTGTAAGACACAGATCACCCCGACTTTTCATTGATTGGCTCACAGCATGGAAGTGGTTCCCACAGGGACACATAATATTTTTTCTAAGACCCCGCAAGGTTTCAAGAAAGCATGACAAAGTTTACGCTGAGCTGACAGAGCATCAGGGTGTGGCAACATGCACAAAGGGAGTGCAAGAACCAATGGGAATGGCTTAATTAGAGTAAGGGAAGACCCACAAGGATATGTTATCCAAGATCATAACACAAATAAATATAGAGCTAAGGAGAAAAAATAAATTCCAAGACAAGTACATAGAGAAATTGTAAAATAATATATTCCCTCAGGAATTAAGGTAAAATTGCCACATTGGAGTTATAATTGATGATGTTTTATATACAAAAGCGCATTGGGCCTCTACTAGAGGGATTAAGTATGGATGAGTTGGAAATGAAATTTAGCATAATTTTGGTGGTTAAGGCATATTCAATATTGCATTCAAAATAATATTTGAAGGCTTTTATGTGAATGAGTCGGTATCACTTAAAGTTGGCATTTATGCCACCTTTGGTGTGAAACCACCAAACCGACAACACTAGTAAAAATGGAAATTCTATAAAATTGGAAATTCTGTGCCTAGCCAAATTTAGAAATATCCCTACTAAATTCCATGACTTACCGAAATGAAGGAAAATAATATATTGACTTAGAATTTATTTAAGAAACAAGTAAGCAATGATTGATGACTTTAATAACACATTGAAATGACATAATTGAAGAAGGGAAAAAGGAGAAAAAATAAATATTCATGCAAGCAAAGGGTTAAAGATAACTAAATACCAAAGAACTAAAAATCTCATTCTAAATTCCTCTATAATCACTTCTAAATTTAGAAGGTGTGTGCAACTGTGTTGGTTCTACTGGTGTGAATAATGTTAGTATGCATTAGGGGTGAATAAAATATTAATTTTGATGTTAGAAAGGGGTTTGAGAAGGAAAAAATGAATTACCAAACAATGTTTTAATTCATTCAACAAAGATGTTTTATGGTGAAATTAGTAATTACAAAGGATTGATGTTGTTGGTGTGTTTGGTGATTTAATCAATTCTCATAAATATTTGAATTTGTTTCTATGGTGGGTATGGTGAGTGATTGAAGAGATAAATTTATTTGTTTATGAAATAAAGTGTCCTATTCATATCAGTTTTAAAATGGATGAAATATGGATCAGCAGGGCTCGCAAGTGATAACATGCATTCTAGGGGAAATAGTCCCCTTCAACAGTGGTTGATAAATGAGTAGGGCAATAGTCCCTTATTTTTGTCGATGATAGATGAGGAGGGAAAATAGTCCCTTTCAGTAGTGACTAATAAAGGAGAAGGGGAAGTTTCACCTTTTAGTGAAGGTTGATAAATGAGTAGGGATAGAAGTTCCCTTCTTTAGTAGCCAATTTACCTAGAAGTGAAAGCTTGTGGGGTAATGATGTAATAGAAATTTGAATCTTGTATTTCCCAAAGAAATAAAAGGAATGTTATGTCTTATATATGGCTTTCACATGTGTATGAAAATGTTTATGATGTTATTTTTTACATAACTGAGTTATGATGCTAATTACATGAGTGGTTGATAAAGTTATTGAACAATATAAATTGTCAAGAGTTGTATAGTGTGGTCACACTACTGATTCACCTTCCCCCCTCATTATTATTCTAGTACCCATTGTTTCTAACAATTGGTGTCAAATCCAAGGATCCTTCAGGATCGGTTAAACAACTGGAAGGAAGATCAAGGATCATGGAGAAATAGGACTAGATTTCCTCTCATAGAGTTTCATTTTTGAATGGGTAAAATTATACAACTTAGAAGGTAAGAATGATAATGTTCTTTTAATCTCTTGATTTTAATGTATGGGTATTCGTGGAGAATGGATTAACAGATAATGAGGTTGATGAACAGGTCATGGAGGAAATCTTGAGAGGGTTGTCCATGTCAAATATTTAGAAACTAATCTGTTGTGAGATCGCCAAAGAAATATGGAATGAGTCAGAGTCCACCTATGATAGAGACATACAAGTTGCATGTGATGTCAAGAGTCTTTCTCTAAAGAATGGATCAACCAAAGTTTCAAAGAGTTTTTAAGATCCCAAATTAGAGGATAATACACCTATATCAAGAGGCTAAGTCATCGATCAACACATAGAGGATACAAATGAGATGTAATTTACAAGTAAGTTGTTTTTTTCGTTGTAGAAAAATAGTCCATTTATCATTTTGTTTCTCAATTGGAAGTACCGGTGAAAGAGAAAGTTGCTCATTTAGTACTAGTGAAGAAAGAAATACCTTAATAGGAATAGTATATCTAGACACTATTCAAGAAGTCGTTGGGTCCCCTCTTAGTAGAGAGGTAGATAGAACATCTCATGTGTCAGTAGAAGAATCCCTAGAGACAGAAAGCGAATAATATATTCAATACATTGTGAGTAGAATAAGCACTTGTTTTGCTTTAGTAGCTTCTCTACTGAGTTGGAAGGCATTGAAGAAAATATTCATTTAAGAAGGAAAATCATATCGAATTTTGAGGAGATCAATAGCCTTAAAACCTCAAATCAGAAACTAGAAGTTTATATAATTATATTAAAAGAGTATTCGTTGAAAATTTAGAATCATGAAAATAGCTCTAATGCTTTTGATGAAATTTGAGGTAGACGAAGCCCCCACATTTTTTAATTTTTATTTATTTTTAATTTTTATTTTTTTATGGAAGTAACTCAACAAAAATATCAACAATATCCATCATCATTTTAAGACAAAAAATTTTGGAATGCACAAAAAATCTAATGTAGCAACAAGAAGACAAATAAACTTTCAGAGTTAAATACAAAGGTGTGAAACCACTCACATGTTTTCTTTATGGAAATGCAGGGCACTTTTCCTCCAAGTTTTGAGAAAGGAAAAAGAAGGTGCAACAACACAGGTGGAATGATCTATCTAAACAAGAATTATGATTTGATCAAAGAAATTTGAACAAGTGTGTAGATAGGACCTTTCCCCTCAAAGGAAAAATTATCAGTGGGTCAATAAAACCAAGACAATGAGTATTGGTCCAAGAAATTGGGTGAGGAATATTCGGTAATAATAATTCCTTCCCCCTTCTTGATCAATGTTGAATCCTATGCGTGTGGAACTTATGGGCACAAAGAAACTATGTGAAAACTTGGAAACAATACACTTCGTTTACAGAGAAAGTTGAATAGATGTGTGGATCATGTTGGTAGTGAGAAAGGATAGTCACCTAGGAGTTATTACAACAATCCTAAGAGAGGTGGGTTGAATGGTTCATAGAGGCAACAAAGATTAGCGTATGGTTTTGAATATTATTAGCATAAGATTAGTATATAACAACTTGGAATTCCTATGGTTGATGTATGTCATATAACTAGCAACAAAAAAATACGTCAATTAGATAAAAGGAGTAGTCATAGCCCAGACAATTCTCCAAAGTAGTATAGGTGGAAAGTAAGCGCATATAGTGAAAATGAAGAGCAATAGATATTTTTAAGATTGAATTTAATTGGTGCTAATAAGTGGAATGGTTAATTTTTTATATGATAAACATAGGATCTCAATACTAAATCAAATCAACTTAGGAAATCAACTCATGGAGTTTACTAAGTAACGCATAAGCATATCCATATGTGGAAGGAAGAGAGAGATAATTTTCTCAAGGGAAGTAGATCCCTTTCTCCTCTTAATTGAAAAGCAGAAGTTGGATTTAAGAGAATCTAGAAAGAATAGATGCAATGAGAATAAAGAAACATGCCGAGTAATGCATCTGAAGGATAAGGGAAGTATGCCGTTTTAGCCTCTAGTTTATAAAGTTGAATGAGACTATTTTTGTTGAGTATTATGGTTGATTTAATGTTTTTTCCAAATTATATTGATAGACTGAGTACAGATGATGATGAAAGAATAGGGATCATGAAATTTTGACAACCAATTCTTGTTTGTCTTGTGCAAGTATGTTTAAATAATTTATAGTGCCAAAGAGTGACCATAACCATAAAGGGAGTGTATTCAAGTAAACATTTTGGTATTAGATTATTCCATTAATGATTGGTATCATAAATTGGTATATTTTTTTGGTTCTAAAAGATAATCATCGAAGACAAAGGCTAATGGTGTTTATTGCATATTAATGTTGCTTGAATTGTCAAAGTTTATATTTCATATATGTTGAATGGTGTGGTTAGTATGATTCCTTAAGATTACTCCAATTAGTAATTAGGATCAAACATCAAATTTGTGGTGAAAAGAGCATGATAACAATGGAACAACCCTTAGTCATAAATTGTTCAACATTTGGTATCAATGGTATCAATTAAACTATTTGTATCTTGATATAAAAGGTATTAACACTTGGTATCAAGTATTAACAATCAATATCAAGTGTCATTAAACTTTTTTCAGAGCATTGTAATCATATTATTAGTAGGTGATTGTCAATCCAAGTGTTTTTGAAATAGTCTTGATTAACATGCTTATTTTCATGTTTAGTATAATTTAATGCAGTGATTCTACTGCCATTAGAAGTTTTCCAAGTAAAGTATATGTCGCGCAGTTGGTTTAAGCATACATTGTTGAGAGCCCCTTTATATTTGTCATATAAGCACATCTAAGTGGCATAGGTTGTTGTTTATTAGTTGATAAGACAATGGTGATGGTCATGCATAAGATAGATTGTTGTTATTTCTAGAGGTCATGTGTATGTGTATAGGGAGGAACTATTATGAATGAAATCCTAGCTGAGACAAACCAATAGGAATGATTTTTCTCCTTGCTCAGTTGGATACGTATGTGTTATTTTAGAAAGAAATCCCTCTTGACTACTTGAGGATGAGATTGGGAGTAATTAATCCTCTCCTTTCAACTCAATATTCTCCACAGGGAAGAAAGGAAGCTACTTAGATCAACTCAAAGATATCTAAAGTTATCAGCGTAAGAAGAAGTATTTTATAGGCCTACATGATCAACAAGATAGGGGGACTTTGTTAATAAGGGGACAATGTTAGTATATTTTCCATTGATCTCAAGGGGGGAGAAGTATATCAAATAAAACGAAAGAGGGAGGAGATGAACCAAACTAACACAACAAAAGGGAGAAGTACATTAGAGTAAATGTACATAAAGGATAAGTGCATCATAGGGGGAGAAACATCTACAAAGAATAAGAGAAGAAAAGGAAAGTACACTTATCTTTACTTGATTACTGGTGATGTGTTTTTGTTTGTTTAAAGTGTTTCCACAAATGTGAAAGTGGGATATTGTTAGAAATATGTTTTCATTGGTTGTAAAGGAAGAGAATATGATGGGTAGACTGTTAGAAAATGTTGTCATTGTAAAAAATGTTGTTGGCATATGAGGGAGGTTTATATCACACGTGTCAATGGAGATTTATTTAGATAGAGCTAATGAAATGGAAAAATAAGAGAATATTGGAAGAAGAATGAATATGACCACATGTATGGAAAAGGAAAATAATTATTAAGGTGTAGATACTTTAAAGCCATTTATAAATTAGAAAACAACCTCAAAAGCAAGTGGAACCCACTTAGATGGATAGAGCTCTCAAAGATATCTATAGTTGTTTATGGATGTCTGCTAAAATACTCCTAGATTACAAGTTATTTCCCGTCAAATTTATGTACCCCAAAACTCAACTACATATTTAAAGTTGAAACGTCTAGTTCTTGTAGTTTAGTAGTCGACATAGTTGGAAGAAAAACTAAGCTCAAATTTGAGAGAATTTGGTCTAACAATTCAATGGTGAATTTTTTTTATTGGCCAATCGTGGAGATCCTTATAAAAACTCATTTTGGAAATATTTTTCCCAGATGCTTCAAATTTTCACACAAAGGGAATGTTCGGGATGGCTTAAACTTGGGAGGATTTAGTAGCGATTACATGAATTTAATTGGTGTAGTATAATTGTAGGAATACCCACTATATAGATCACCTTCGGGGAAGTTCCCTTGATGTTATTATAGATACACGTAAAGGGAACAACCAAGATGACATAAGCCTAGGTGGGGTGGGCAGTCCACACAACAACGGAAAAAGATCTCATCGGTAGAAGTTCTATAGTGGTCATCACAAGATCCATGTCAGTAGAGGAGGCATTCCATGGAAATTCTAAGCCATGTGTAAAGAAGGGGAAGTTGGGATGATCTAAGATCAGGAAGACATGGTAGATCAATAACATTGGACCAATAGAAAGGTAGTAGGGTAGTCAATGTTGTAAAGCTTGAATCCAATGGTTTTTTCTTTGAAAAATATAATAAAGAAAATTTTGTAAAATGAAGGCCTAGGAACCCCTCTTGCCTTTGTACTCAAAATAACATGCAAAAATCAAAGGAATACGTGCGACAATATTTTATCATTTTGAGAGGATGTTAGTATGAAGTAAGACCTAGGGACACATGACATACCTTTTTAATTTTTTCAGATGGTTAGAGGGGCCAAATATGGGTGACATGTGTCACCATTCAAATGGTACCACGCAGAAATAGTGACATCAGAATGACATCACCCCAGAAGATTTTCCTTAGATTGAATTATAAGGGGTGCATACGAAGATCTCTCAACTCATTGGGCACTGAGTGTATGTGGAATTTTTTAGAGACAGATCACCTCGATTAGTCGTTGATTAGTTCACAGTGCGGTAGTGGTTCCCACCATGACACATCATCTTATCTTCCAGACACCAGAAAGTTTCAAGTGAGTGCAATAGAGGATGCTCCGAGCTGATAAAGGACTGGGAGATGGTGTCGTGTATAAAGTGGAGCACTGGGACCAATGGTAATGATACATGTAGACGAATGGTGGACCTACATGGACACATAATCCTAGATTGTACTTAAAATATAAATAGTGTAGGGGACCAAACTTAAATAATAAGAAAAGAGCATGGAGAAATTTTAAAATGAAATAATCTCTCAGGGCTTAAGGGAAAATGGGCCCAATGGAGTTATAATTAGCAGTGCTTTATTTATGAAAAACACTTTGATCCTATGCTAAAGGGAAATTTGGTGCTTAATCCATATTAAATACAACACTAAAATTAATGTTTGAAGGATTTTGTCTGAATGGATAAAAAACACTCAAATTTTGCATTCACACCATATTTTGTGCAAAACCACCAAACCGACAACACTACTAAAACAAAAAATCAAGGAATGAATGAGTTAGAGCTGCAAATAGTGGAATGGATAGACTTGGACATAGATTGGATAAAATGGCTAAATTTGGTAGTCAACCAGATTTAGAAAAATCCACGCTAAATCGTATAACTCACTAGAATGGAGGAAAACAATAGTTCAACTCAAAGTTTCTTGAAGATACATGCAAGAAATCATTGATGAATTGAAAAAAATATTTAGAGGACCTAGTTAAAGTAGGACATAAATAAAATATAAATACTCTCTTCATGGCCCAAAATTTACTGATAACCTTATCGACTGTCTTCCAAATGGTTCCATGATTTTCTTTTCCGAACTCCTCAACAATAACATAATGATCCGTGGCACTTTTAAATTAGATAAAATTAACAATCACCTTCTCTTATCACTAATTATTACACTGATGTTCCAGCTTTGCTAAGAGTCACCTTACCCTTATCTACTACTATCGATTCAATCAATGTTTAGATCAATTTGGGAATGGAATATGATAAAAAGAAGAACAAGTCATGTTTTAATATGCTTCCCTGGGGTTATGGTGGGCTTTTGTATTATTTTCTAAGGCTTTTGGATGATGTGTAGATTACCAGAAAGTTTCAAGTGAGTGCAATAGAGGACGCTTCGAGCTGATAAAAGACTGGGAGATGGTGGCGTGTATAAAGTGGAGCACTGGGACTAATGGGAATGACACATGTAGACCAATGGTGGACCTGCATGGACACATAATCCTAGATTGTGCTTAAAAGAGAAATAGTGTAGGGGACCAAACTAAATACTAAGACAAGAGCATGGAGAAATTTTAAAATGAAATAATCTCTCGAGGCTTAGCGGAAAATGGGCCCAATGGAGTTATAATTAGCAGTGCTTTATTTATGGAAAACACTTTGGTCCTATGCTAAAGGGAAAATTGGTGCTTAATCCATATTAAATAGAGTACTAAAATTAATGTTTGAAGGGTTTTGTCTGAATGGATAAAAAACACTCAAAGTTTGCATTTACACCATATTTTGTGCAAAACCACCAAACTGACAACACTACTAAAACAAAAAATCAAAGCATGAATGAGTTGAAGCTGCAAATAGTGGAATGGATAGAATTGGATATAGATTGGATAAAATGGCTAAATTTGGTAGTCAACCAGATTTAGAAAAATCCACGCTAAATCATATAACTCACCAGAATGGAAGAAAACAATAGCTCAACTCAAAATTTCTTGAAGATACATGCAAGAAATCATTGATGAATTGAACAACACATTCAGAAGACCCAGTTAAAGTAGGACATAAATAAAATATAAATACTCTCTTCATGGCCCAAAATTTACTCGTGACCTTATCCATTGTCTTCCAAATGGTTGCATGAGTTCCTTTTCCCAACTCCTCAACAATAACATAACGATCCATGGCACTATTAAATTAGAAAAAATTAACAATCACCTTCTTTTCTCGCTAATTATAAGACTGATGTTCCAAATTTGCTAAGAGTTTTCACCTTACCCTTATCTACTACTATTCATTCGATCAATGTTTAAATTAATTTGGGAATGACATATGATAAAAGGAAGAACGAGTCATGTTTTAATATGCTTCCCTAGGGTTATGGTGGGCTTTTGTATTATTTTCTATGGCTTTGGGATGACGTGTAAATTATTAAATCGTGAATATCATATCATCCGTATGGTTTTACCCAATCCTGAATAACATAACATCGTGGTTCTACCAAATCCTTGGAGGATTATTTGGTGGGTCCACTTAAAAGTTTAATATAGCAAACATGATAGAAATATTTCTAAAATATCCTTTTTTTATGAAAACATAGGAATGATATATGCTTAAAAAAAGGTTGTATATCCCTCCTTCGGCTATACTAGTGAAATAGTGGTATTTTGTGTCCTTTTCTAAGACTCTCGAACAATATGTAATGTATTAAATTATTAATAACATAGCAGTGGTTGTAGTTTTTCCTCAACTATCAAAGGAATTTTGGAGCATATTTTTGGTGTGTCCACTAAAAAGTTAAATATAATAAAGATAGTACAATTGTTTGAAGAATAATTTAAAAATAATAATAATAGGTTAAGAAAATTATAAATTATAATATATATTTAATATTTTCATTTCAATGTTTTGACATGGTTTTGAAAAGACTATAAAATGAATTAAATATAATTATATCATTATAATTGTTATTAACTAAACATATCTTAAACATTATTGTATAGAAAAAATAACAAATTTCAATACCAACGTGTATCTTTATTAAAACATTTAAAGCCAATTAATATCCTTATTTTTAAAATCAATAACTATAATATATTATAAAACATATATATAATGCCTTTGAGTGATGTGTTTCACTTATGAAAAATGGGTCATGAAAATATATTGTTTCATTTCTTTCACTATAATCTTATTTTCTTTCCCTATTATCATTTTTGGCAAGTATCTCTTCATTATCATTTTTCCCAGTGGATAGTAACTTACAAGATCACAATTTAGAAAAGGTGAGAGAATATCCATTGCTTAAAACTCTTTTTGTTTCATATTCTCCTTAAAAATAACTTATTATATATGTACTTTAAAATTTAATTCATTGTTCTATTAATATTTTGTTGAATCATAAATATTTTTAACTAAATATGTTTATCTATCTAATAAGCTTACTAAAACATATAAAATGTTAAGAAACCATCTTTTAAATTCTCTAAAACAATTTCTTCAAAACATATTTTTAGTACATACAAAAAAAAATGCATTTTTACTCCACAATGTAATTTTGTTTTCAAACTCATAAAAACTTTTTATATAAAATATTATGAGGTTAATCTCCCTATTTACTCATATTAGGATGACTTAGAGGTTATAATGGGATAGATCCATCTATGTGCACCTGAATGATTATAGTGAATTATGGGTAGCTTCGTGCACTATTGCATATCATGGTTATAGTTCTCCATTCTACTAATTACAAAGTGAATAAAAATCTAATAAATAAAATGTATTTTTAAATTCAAAGTCATTTTGAGATGTCAAACATTAAAAACAATACCTTATTATTCTAATTCATTTAAAAAAAATACTTTTTTGACAATGTGTTTGTATTTTTAGATTTTTTTAATAGTTTGATATATATTTTTTAAATTTTATATATAACTCATATGTATTCCACATGCCTAGAAATAAATAGCAAATTTCTAATTTAAAAGACTATATAAAAATAAAAATAAACATGAGATTTGTAAGTATGTTTCATATCAAGAACGGAAGGAAAGTGTAGTTCATATGTTGATATTTTACATTTATACTAGGTGAATGTACAAAGAAATGGAAAGCTTCATAGTGAAAATGGAATGATGGTAATATGAGCCCACTAAGTAGTGTTTCATATAGTTCCAATGTGGTTCCAAATGTAGAGATACTTCTTTCTAGTTATGAAGTCAAACCTTAAAGGATGTAATAAATTAAAATGATCCATTTGGCCATTAGAAAGTCAATGGAATGGGGTTATTTCAATGGCGCCATCCAAGGAGGCCTTCTTGGATATGGAGAAAGGGAACCCTTTTCCTATTTTATATTCATTTCATTATGTTTAAAAAGAGATTGAGAGGTTATTTCATTGGGTTGAAAACAACATTCACAAGTTATTCTAATTTATTTATTTATTTTTATTTTTTTTCTTGTTTTCTGTGTGCTTATAACACTAAAATTATTTATATATTTAGTTTCATAGGAATAACTCCTAAATTTACTAAATTTCAGTGATTCTCTTATTCCATGTATCAAGAATCAAATATATTACAAAAGCACTTTTTTATTCCATGTGTACAAGGAATTTAACATGTAAGTTGACTTCTTATCCAAAGGACTCCATATAGACGTTGAGAAATAGACACTAAAAAAAGAATCTATTACAAAATCTGTCAAATATGTTGTTTGAATACTATGATAAGATTAATATAATGGTATGGAGAGATGTTTGTGGTATCTGTAAAACCATACTAGAAAAGGACTTACACTTCAAGAGAAGAAATGATTATTCTTTTTTATAAGCATATAAGATTCAAAGAAGGCATGATAGCTTTGCAACTTATAATTGTATTTTGTTCACACTCCAAGAGGACATTCGAGTCATGGAGGAAAATGAGCATATATGTTTATTGATAGGTTGTGAAAGTATTAATAGTTTATAGTCTTGAACACAATTTTAGATTTTGAGTATTTATTTATTACATAGTATAGAATGCATATGCACATATATAAATATGGTTTGTTTGTTTGTTTCTTTGTTTGTTTGTTTGTTTGTTTGTTTGTTTGTTTGCTTGCTTCTTTGTTTGTTTTTTTTTCAATATAAGTAATTATTTTTTAATGGTTAAAATAAAAATCTATATTGTTAACAACAATTTATATAAGTTTTTTTAATCTTGAGACCCTCAGGGGACTCAAGATTACCGAAGAATGCTACCTCACTCACCTACTGTTTGTGGATGATGTTCTCATCCTACTGGATGGAAGCATGAGAGACTCTATGACTTTCTCTAACATTCTTGAGCTCTTCTCACAAGCCACATGAATGCAGGTCAACAGAGCAAAATCCACAATAACAATGACTCGCACATCGGTTAATGAGGCTCAACATGCCCTTCAGGTTTTCCCCTTCAACATTCACCTGATAGACAGGGGTCTCAAATACCTTGGCTTCTGGTTAAAACCCACATGCCAAAGGATCGCTGACTGGACTTGGTTAATATCGAAATTGGAAAAACGCCTCACATGATGGAGCTACAGGTACATATCCAGGGCTGGCAGACTGATCCTCATTAAATTAGTGCTGGAGGCCACCCCGGTATTCTGGATGGCTCTTGCATGGATCCCCAGACATACACTTGCTCGGCTACAGCAAATATGTAATCGATATCTTTGGGCAGGTAGTCGAGACAAGCGGATATTTGCATGGATCGGCTGGCAGAAGATCGCAATCCCAAAGAAGTGGGGAGGATGGGGACTCAAAGATCTCCCACTATTTGCACAAGCACTAGCAGCAAAGATGAGTTGGGCCCTACTAACAAGCCATAATCTATGGACTCGTCTCTCGTACCATAAATACATATGGCCCCTTGACACTATGGACTGGATTAGACTCCCCACCTGGAATAGTATAGGGGCATCATATTTTTGGAAGGCCATTATTCACTCAATGCCCATGATCAGGGACAATTTGGCTTGGAGGATCAGAGATGGGGCTCAAGCCAGGATCGGCATTGACCCTTGGGCAGGCAGTCGGGGAAGGCATCAACTACCACGTGATTTAGTTGAATATCTATTCGCACATGAAACCAAGGTGATTGCATAAATAGCGCACCAAGAAGCCTATGATATTTTCCATCAGGCTTGGCGATCATCTCAGCAACTGAACCTCCCACCGCAATGGCATCAAGCATGGGAATCATACATGGAGGCTCTGATGGAATCACACATAAGAATCACTGAGGGGCAGGATGAGCTTATTTGGAGTGAGTCGGAATTTGGATTTTACACCCCGAAGGATGGATATACACTCCTCATCAGTCACAAAAAACCGGAAGCTCTGCTGGATTGGTGGCACAACTTATGGAAGTTATCCTCATCCCCGAGATCCAAGATTTTCTTCTGGTGCGTACTCAGGAACAAGGTACCCACAGGAGACAATTTACAGCGCAGAGCACACCACGGCCCTACCTGGTGTGCGTTATGCAAATCAGTGTCGGAATCTACAGACCACCTGTTCCTACTGTGCAGAGTTGCGCTAGAATTGTGGGCTAACATTAAAAACACCATTGCATTCAACGGGACATGGGGAGGACAAAATATTACGGAGGCTTGGTCTGATTGGACTGCAAGACACAAAGGAACAAAATCGATGAGCCTCCCTGCCATAGTAACCTGGCACATATGGAAGGCGAGGAACCAGATCGTTTTTCAGGACAAACCCGCTCACAGGAACTTGTTGGAAGCTCGTATCATTGCGGCATACAATGAACTGCCCGAACCCCCTCCTACACACGTTCGCCGCCCCCATCCGCCACCCCTCATAGACCAATCCACCCCGTGGGCGTTCTTCGATGGCGCAGCAAATCAGCATAGCTGTGGAGGCAGCATCATTATACACAAAATGAACCAGAATTACTACAGAATCAAAGCAGGACTGGGCACTGGCTCAAACAATTGTGCCGAGCTTATTACTCTCAGACACCTCCTCCACTTCGCAATGAGCCATAATATCACTTGCATAAACATATTTGGGGATTCAAAAATCATCATTAACTGGTTCAACAACATTTCAATCTGTCACATACACACACTCAGCATTATTTTGCATGAGATTCAGGAATTCAAATCTGCATTTAACAACATCTCATGTTCGCACATCTACAGGGAACATAACGAGAGTGCTGACAGATTATCCAAGGAGGCCACGATAATGGACAGAGTATGGGAACTCACCGAAGTTCATGGACATCAGGAATTCAAATATTACCACCCTCCATACATGGAACCGAGATACCAGCAAGCACCAGAGCAATAACTTTATGAACTTTTTGATTGATTATAATAGTATTTATGTAAATATCTAACAACATATAGAGCACCAAGTGAGCCAATATGGCTTTTTTGTAAATCTTTTTTCAAAGTGAAAGATGACCCTGCGTGGAACATCTCAAGTTTGAACTGACTTGTATTATTTTGAAGGCTAATAGGCACACTGTTACACAGTGACCTCAAGCATATACATAGCGATATCAATGTAATTTTCAAATCATAA
>APFE030647788.1:0-11791 GCA_000404065.3 Pinus taeda
AACCACCAAACCACCATATCAAGCTGCTAGTTCTTTTAGTTGATTTCAACTATCCAATCAGACATGTTCATGATTCCTATACCACGCACATAGCTTCCATCAGTTTTAAAATAAATTAAAATAAATTCACATCATACCTCATTGGTAGCTCGTTAATAAGGTACATTTTTAATCATGTTTGCTTCCTATCACAACAAGTCAAACTAGCATATTTGACCAAGTCAACATGTATAAAAATATCACATCAGGCTAGCTCAAACATAACCATCAAAATCATAAATGACATGTAACCATCATAAATAAAAATCTTAGATCACATGTAATTATCATGGGTCAGAATCATAAATCACATGCATACTAAAACCGAAATACAATACCAATACTTATCCTTCATTGATCCTTACTTCTACCTTGGTTCTTTTTGTAACACAATGGATTTGTTGCCACACCTGACAAACATCCAATTTCTTCTCCTCAACCATGTGCACATATGCATAGTGTGCATCACACACATACGGCCACATACGACATGCAACTCCATGCAATGCATGCATCTATACCTGACATACAACACATACACCTACACCCAGTGTACAACATAGTGCATCATCTATACTTGATGTGCAATACCACTCAATACATGTAACTAAATAGAGTTTAATACAATGAGTACGCAAGCCACAATACCATGACTACATGATGCACATACATAGTACCGCATGCCCATAACACAACGTCAATGACATGCACACAATACCACATGTACACTAGTACCATATGTACAACATGTACACAGTACCACCGGTACACTACAGCGCTTGCACAATGTGTGCACAACATCACATGTACATGGCACCACCTGCACAACGTGTACATGATGCCACATGTACACTGTACCACTATACAGTGCATACACAATACCACATGTACACAATACCACACGCACGACATGTAGAGGACGCCACATGTACACAACACCATATGCACGACATGTACATAGCACCACATGCACACAACACCACTTGTACAATATGTACACAGCACCACATGCACACGACACCACTTGTACGATCATGCACACCACACCATATGTACATAGTACCAATGTACCACATGCACGCAACACCACTTGTACATAGCATTGCATATCCAACACGTACATAGTATCATCTGTACACAATACTAAATAGCCAACATGCACATAGAACCATATGCACAAAACACTGCGTAGTCATCATGCACACAGTACAATATGTACGCTGCACCATATATCCAACATGTACATAGAACCATCTATACCAGGACTGAATATGCAACATTCATACAAGACTATCTATACTAACACCCATTACATAACATCACATAAATAACATGTACACACGCTATATATGCACAACACCGCATGCGTACAAAATCACAGATGAAACATGTACAAAATATACAACATATGCATAATAGTAGTACCACACATCCCAACTGCATTGTCTCTGCCAAGTAGCTTTGTTTCTAGTGTCTTATGCATGCTTGTCCCAACATGTCACAGACCACATTGTTTTCACTTTGTTGATGTATCCTTCAACATTACCTGTTATAACATAGACATAGGCATAACACAAGTATACAATATCAAATCCTATCCACATGATACTGACCTTGTATATTTGTCGTGTCTATTCTTCCCAAATGATTCCTCTTAAGGCCAAGAACCTCCTCATGTTTTTCTCCTACATAAGCAATCATTCCTCCATAAGAATGATCCTTGACAACCCTGTTAGATAGTAACATAGATACATGGATACATACATACATATATAAACGTTAACATAAAGAAATTGTGATCAATTAGAAAATGACATACATTCATACATGTATACATATATAAACTTCAACATAATCATGATCATAAAATAATTACTAGATAACATAAGATCTAGGTTAAGAGAAATTTCTTATTTATGTATAAGAATTGAGAGCAACAATTCCCAACATATTCAAAGCATACGACACCTCAAATCCATTTACTTTACCTTTTCATGTTACCTTTCTCATGACTATACTGCTACCATCCTTTTACCACAATGGACCCAGCCAGTCCAACTGAATATCATAGCCTTACCTTCCGCTACGCTTACTCATGCACATAGCTTCATCTAGGTCTTATATCATCAGTTGGGTACCCAAAATCTCTCCTGATTTCCATCAACTTTCCTCTTTCCCAACCAATTCCCAAGACTCAAAACATAAAAAAGGAAAGACAAGAGACAAACAAGAAGAAGACCATAAAAACCAATAACAACATGACTCTGCAAACAAAGTGATATGGCCATACACTATACATAAACAAAGCCACAAATCAAGCTCAACAATTCATAAAATACCAAAAGAACAAGACTAAAAACAAACATCATGACTCAATCCCCATGGTTCCCAGGGAAATCTCACCCGAGCCTTCTTCAAGATTTAATGGCAACCTCTCTTGCCAACTCCATGCATCATGCTTACACATGTCAACCACATGTTCCAAATATCAAGACAATCATATTTATCAATTTGAAATCAACTTTTACAAACAATCGTGTCATAATCCATAGTTATTAGACGTAATGCTACAACTATTGACTACATTCAAGTACATATCAATTGTCTCAACACATAAATGTTAGTAATATCATCTTAAAACAGAATCATTTGAACACATGCTCATATTAAGAAATTCATCAATCATTCAACCACTTGCAAACATACCATTTTAAATAAATCAATTAGACGACATAATAGGCACCGAACACTCAAATACCAAATACATGACGTAATCAACTATGAAACACCAAGTATAATACATAAGCAAACTCATACCGTAGTATATCTTAGGGGAGGCTATCTTTTTTGCATTATCAATCTAGTTAGCAAGATATAATTTTACAACATGTAAACTCAAGCGCTCATAAGATCATGATATCCATAACAATATCTAACTAACATGTGCACATTGTAAACTCATACACAATTATCGTTCACACATATGCAAGGAAAATCTAGATTAATATGACACCATCTCACAAATATGTTAGTTTATACCTGAATATCACAACCATAACCATCTGCATAGGTCAAACCAGGTTAACACAATACACATAACATAAATATCTTCAAGGCAACGAACATAACCATCACGCATATGACCAATCCAAATTATAACATCAATATCTCAATGAATGACCCTAATCATCAAGTTAATAGAATATAACAAAAATAAGCTATATACCATACTCATCAACAACATACAACATAATCATCAGGTTATCTAATATAAAACAACAATAGCAATGCATACAACTACATGTTACTATCATTCTTGACTATATGACATGTGCATATAACCACACTAATCATCTAACATCTATCATGAATGTAACCATAACATCAAATACATGTTCATAAACCTAATGTATATAAATCTAATGGATATAAAATCCTTAACTTACATACATGCATGTCAAACATACAATACATGTACGACGATCCACACTTATCCCAAAGTCCAATGTCACAACCTCATATAATGATTTGCATCTCTTGCTCTATCTCAGCCAACACATTAGCATCATAACATCCAATAGCACCATGATGACCTAAATTGCATACAATGACTTCACAAGGCATGTTTTGCCTACTATACATGCATAATCATAACCAAGACCATACATGCATAACAACAACCATTATTCCATTGTGAACATTACCACATGCAACCAACAATATGCATAAGAAATGACAAATCAACTACACCTATGCATAAACACATGTAGTCAAACATAAGCAATCAATTCTTGTAATCAACCTACAAGACTAATACATGTAATCAAAATATTCAACAATGTAACCTAACATACAAGGATGTAAGTAGGTAACATGAAAGAAACATGTAAGCAGCATATAATTTATACACAGTCAGTCACATGTTCTAAAAATGAAGACATCATGTCTATCAATTTGAAATCAGCATTTACCAATATAACAACCTATCAGCATACCCTATTACTATCCATGGTCCACACTAAGGTAGAAGGAGGAAGCTACTATAATGGTGTGATTTCCAATGTCCAATTATGGAAATGGAATCTCCAAAGCTCTACTAGATTTAACCACACTTGAAAATAAATTGATTTTTATTTATCATACATTTGTATGAGACTAAGTCAAAAACATTTCATTTATTCCACTTGTAACATAATAACTAAAAACATGCCACTTTTCCATTTCCTTACATGCAACCTTTGAAATTACATGCATGAAACCTTTCAAATTCCCTACATGCAACTCTTCAATTCTTTGCATGAAAATAGGCATAGATCAGCGACATCCAATTATCTCACTACAATACTATCCCATCCAAAAAAATAACGTTTTCTTCAAACAATTACCATACTTTTACATTTTTCTTCAAACAACTATTATACTATTACATGTGCATGTAAGCATTTCTTCAAACACTTTACATGCAAACTAATATAGCAAACTATTTGCATACAAGTAAGAATATATCAACTACAAGAATACTATTACAAATCAATACTATCCCCAACCACAAAAAACATACTCATTGGGGAATATTATCAAACAGTTTGTATGCAATTAATCATTGAACCATTTAAGAATTTCATCAAACACTTTACATGCAAACTAATATAGTGAATGATTTAATGCATATATCCTAAAATGTAGTAGTACAAGTTACGGAAACTGAACCATATGATCAGTGGTATTTTTCCTCACTATGGTTCATGTTTCAACTTCTGAGATTTCATAGATGAAAAGTTATAACAAAAATACCAACACAATCATATTTGGTGCACAATTCTAGGAGTATCCAGAAAGCTCGATTTACACTGGTCATATCTCCTACAATATAGCGAATAAATCTCTGAAAATTTTATCACAATATAAGTGGGATTTCCTCTCATTGTGGAAAACAATTTAGCTCTTGAGAGTGCCCATAATAAAAGTTATGACAAAAATATCAGTGTGACATGTTTGAGACCTAATTTTAGGAGCATTCAGAACGGTCAACTCTCTCTGGTCATATCTCCTAAAATATTGCGACGCAATATCTAAAATTGATACCACATAATTAATGGTATTTACCCTCAACGTGGACCATTTTTCAGCTTTGGAAAGTCTACATAAGAAAAGTTATTTCATAAATGCCAACGTAACTTGTTTAAAGGTGCATTCAGGAAGGTCATCTTCCTTAGATCATAATTCCTAAAGTATTGTGAACCAATATATGAAATTTTTACCACATTATCAATGGGATTTACCTTCAGCATGGACAAATTTTCGACTTCTAATATTCCACAAAATAAAAGTTATAACGGATATGACAGAAAGGTCTAAAAATTTAACCTTTGTTCTTCATTTCACCTATGATAGAGCCCATAGAGTCCAAGTGTTTGAACCATGCCTCTGATACCACTCTATTACAACCTTTGGGGTAAATGTGCATATATAAAAAAAACATAATGGAAACATAAATACAATAAACATATCAGCCATCAAATTCCATATATACATCAGTACATTTAAACATGAAAATCAAGGGAATGAATTTTTTTCATTAATAAATGTAATGAACCAACTGGTGATGGGACTACCACATTCCACCTGACCATAGATTGGCTGAGCCAAGTCTCTCTTCAGCCAATAACCCCCTGTGCCATATTCCAATCATGAATGTGGGATCTCATAGAACACATCAATCAAAACTCATCTAGGGCTTCCAGAGGCCACCCACCTCAACCCATTAAACAGTGATTCCACCTCACGGTCGGACATCACCAAAAACCATCATCATATTGGTCTCCATTCAAGCCTTCCAGGGCTTCCAGAGTGTTTTTCCAACCAAGGCTTCTAGAACTAGTAACTCAACTCACAACTTATACAGGGCTTCCAGAGCATTTTTCCAACCAAGGCTTCCAGGACTAGTAACTCAACCCGCCAAGGGCTTCCAGAGTGTTTGTCCAACCATGGTTTCTAGGACTAGTAACTCAACTAAAGATGTTACAGGGCTCCCAAAGATTTTTCTCAACCAGGGCTTCCAGGACTAGTAACTCAACCCAAGCTATGTAAAAATCAGAACCAACCAAAACAAAGCAATGAAAGTAAACCCACAATCACCATGGCTATCCAGGAAATGGCAAGGCTAGGCAATCCGTTGTCAATCCTGACCATCCTCCATGTTAATGACAGATCATAACTAAGAAACCACATGCATGTGCCATGCATGCCAAAACTTGTGAAAAACTCATACATGCAACTTGGTACCTACAAGAAAATTTGATGTAGTTGTTGATGTCAATGCTTTCTTGTGATTTCCTGCTCTTCCTTTGCCTTCTTGCTCCAAGAATCCAAGTATGCCACCCCCTCCAAGAGTGCTCCAAGAAAACTCTAAGTAACTAAGAGTATGAGAGAGAGAGAGAGAGAGAGAGTAATGAGAGAGCTCCAAAACTGATCTGACCAAGTCTTGCCCACTAATCCTCATAAGACTTTTTATTAATGAGGCCTCTATTTTCCTTCAATTTCCTCCTCACATGCAAAATGTGAACTTTCACCTTCCTTTTCTCCTAATTTTCATTATTTTCATAAATAAATGTGCCAAAATATCTTTTTGCCTCTTTAATGCCTTAGCCATTTAATTTACCAATTTCCATAGCCATAAACAACTAAATGAACACCCCTTAGGATGTCTTTCCCACCATTCATCTTGGAATACAGTCCCAGTCATCCGTGGTATTTATATATTTTTACATGGAATTTTCACCAGAGTTGTTACATAAATACTAAACTATAGGTCCTAAAATAGAGTATTACAAAAAATAGCTAAGGAGGTTTAAATGACCTTCCTCAGATTATGTGAAAATAAAACTAAAGTAAAAATAAACTAAGTGACTAAATCGTTTGTACTTGATCTCTGAGATTGCAAATATATGTCACAGGCTTCAGCTGAATTGGTTGGTCGATCACAAATTATAACTGCGCAATAAATATAGCATCTGTTAGTGTTGGCACCATCTTTGTGTTGAGGTTGTTAAGAACCTCAAAGTCATCCACTGACTATATGGTTTCACTAAAACTACGAGTATGCTTCCCAATTCAGCCCGCTTAACTGTCTGATCACCTCCTCCTCTTCCTGCACTGCCTGCTTCCACTGTTGCTCTAGCTGTTTCACATTCAGAATAAATCTTGGTAAACATTCTGTAACCAGGTTGGTGCCATGCATATTTTCGTTGATGGTTTCAATTATGTTTTTTACTATTGTCGTTGCTATCATTTTTTCCCTTCCTACTTGCTTCAACCGAGAATCCCAATCTGTGAAAGGGATGTGTTTGTGAGATTCCTCCAGTTTCGACAGATCAACCTTTCTCCCATCCTCTGATTCTTTAAAGGTGATAGAGTCAGAAATCCTTTTAAGGATTTCATCATACTCAAGTCTCATGTCAACAACTTGGATTGTTAGCTTATCATTCATTTCGTAGTAAGGACTTATCTGAGAAATCTTCTGGAAAAGTACTTCCTTCTGATGAATTAGTTGGGAGTTAAGATTGAGCGCTTCCTTTATGAACTCATCGATTGGTGGTTTATCCTTAAACTTATTTGTTATATCTTGTATCTACGCATCTCTTTCTGCTAGGTTGGCCTGATGTTGGGTTCACTTTTGTTCAAATTCCTACTAGAGATGGGCTACTTGTAATTCCACTTGTTAATTGGATTTTTCCTAAGTTAATTGTTGTTCTAACAGCATAATTCTTTGTTCTTTTTCCTTAAGCAGTATTTGGACCTTTGTCACTTTGTCAATATTTGTTGTGGCATAAGCTTCTATGTATTGTGACAATTTTGTGAGATTTTCAGATGGGTCCATTGGCGAGTCCTTCCAAAAGATGTCCATTGGTTCATTTTCAGAAGTTGTAACAGCTACAACATCTAGGTTTATTTTCTTCCTCTATCTCTTGACTACAACTTTGTGGGTGGGAATATAAAATACATCTAGTGGAGGTATTCTTAAACTCTCAAAACAATTTCTGAAGCGTGCGTAATAGGAATGATTTCAACATTTTGAGTGTCCTTAACTCCTTCCTCTACCGTTTCCAGATTTGACTTGTGTTGGATTTGCTTAGGAGTTTGTATCTTAGATGTTTTCTCAGGGTTTGAATATGTGTGAAGCTTCTTGTTGACATGTTTCCATTCCTATTCCAAGTCAATAATTGGGCTCTTTCTTGACTGAGTTGATGCAAAGACAATTTCTTATTATTTCTTTGTTGAATTTTTCTCGATTGTTTCCTCTGTAGTTCCAGCTGTGTCCTTTCCAGACTCATTATTTGTATGTCCTCCTCCATTTTCATATTGCTGCTATGATTTCTCTGACTCGTGCATAGATCTCTATTGGGTTTATTCTTCAGAGTGTTCTTTGGAGCTGTCATCCAAGCTTACGCTGGGAGTTCGCTCCCTTATTGGTTCTATCTACAATAGGTCTAATGGGACCTTACATAATATTTTCTCCCTATATACACGGAAAGCTCTAAGATCATCTGGTGTAAAAAGTGTCGATGCTAAATGCAACACTTGTGAGTATGTTTCTGCCTATAGGAAGAGGTCATCAAAGGGGTCCCCTTCATGGGTGAATGGTTTTACTTTCACCATACTAATAAACGTCTTAACAGTGTCACCCGAGTCATACTACCTTCCCAGAAATGTAGCTAATTTCAGAGATTTTAATAATATCTGCTTGTTTGCATGCATGTCCAAAATCATGTTACACAAATGCACCGCATTGTAACAGAAATGTAGGCCAAATGGCCTTCTTTATTCGTTCAGTCCTTTGCTTAATCCACCTTCCCCTACTATTTGGTAAGTTATTTCTCTAGCCAATAATTTGTCGAGGACGTAATATGGGAGAACATGCGGTGAAGAAATGCTCCCCAATACTTTGATATAGGTGAATGTCTCCTCCCCAAACCATCTGGCTACTGGCAAGATATCCACTTCGGCCTCTTTAGAAAACCTAGGGGTGGTTCTATTATATATTTCTTTATGGATGGGTAGCATGAATCCTTGACAAATTTTGTAAAAATGGGGGTGAATCTGAGATTCCCACAATGTCTTATGGTACACATGGATAGGAAGCGGGTCTTGAACATCCACTTCCATCCCATAATGGAAAATTTACAATTAAAACAGATTGCATCCATTACAAAAGCACTCATAAAAGATGGGGGATAAACCCTTAAAGAGGGACTTCTTTTTCTCCTATATTCCATAATGGCCTATGCTAAATTATCTGAGAAAATTTGAGTCCAGCTCATTATCATTGCATTCACGGCTGCATCTATTAATGGGAGCCATTCCAGGGAAAAATTGGTGTTGTCGGGTTTACCAAACAATATACATAGAATTTTTGCTACGAAACTAGAAGGGGAATAAATGGATGCCATGGAGTACATACCCATTTTATCCTGTTTGAGCTTGCCTTTGTTTGCTGTCCAAGTTTGGGTGATGTCTACTGGGTTTTTATTCTCCTTGGAAATTTTCTAAGGGAACTATTTGTTGTAGAGCTTTTGCGGCTCTAGTAACTGGTATATGATTCGTAGGCTATCTACTGAAAAATACCCCATGACCTCTTGCCTGTGATTCCTGAATGTTTAGTCTCCAATTTCTGCCTCATCAATTACCCACTTGAGCATGTCAGCATATGGGATTAGATTTGGTCGTGCTACGCAGTGTAGGAAAGAGCATGTTGTCTCGAAATAGGAGGCATCAGATGACTCCTAGGAATTCACCATGCCCTTGGGTGCTCTTCTTCTAATATGTTGTACATAGCCTCCCAAGTTGTAGTTCCTCCATCTTTGCTACATGTAGTATCGGAGAAAAGAGGAATCATTTCTGATTTCTCGGATGCAGCTGCCTTCCCCTTCTTTCTTGTTGTTTCCAACAATGCTCC
Organism: Pinus taeda; assembly: GCA_000404065.3. Classification (NCBI taxonomy): domain Eukaryota; kingdom Viridiplantae; phylum Streptophyta; class Pinopsida; order Pinales; family Pinaceae; genus Pinus; species Pinus taeda. The sequence continues at coordinate 9,995 of APFE030647788.1, forward strand.
CTGTAGATTTTTCCTGAGATGAAGCAAAGAGGAAGTTATTGAATAAACAAAAGTAAGAATGAAAATGAGAATGAATGATACCGATATCCTGAAAAAGGTGACAAGCAAGGATTTTTAATTAAACACAGATGAAAAGATATCGTATCACGTCGAGCCGCTTTTTATCATAAATTCCATTAACCTATATTAAATAGCCACTCATAGTCCCTTATCGCTGTCTTTATTGCTCATTAATGTATCACATCGCAAAATGGGAAGGATGGCTTTAAAGGTGGTGGACTTAAGTTGCGAGAATGCAGATTTTGCGATTGTGATGCAATGTCGCAAGTTAAATTTCGCATGTTTGATTGTGTGCTTTCTTAAAGTTTCTTAAGTTCCTGGGGGATGTGAGATGCAGGATAAGTGGTGTGTTCTTTATTATTTAAATCTATTTACCTTATAAAGTGCTTGTCATCATTTGATGAACTTTATTCATCATTTTATGATATTGGGTTCTATCGAGTCTACTCTTTTATCGCATTTCACAACATCGTGCAGTTTGTAAGATTTCAAACCTTTCTTAAGTGTTCCAACATGATGCGATAAGGTTTACCATCTCATCAGATATCGCATTTCGCAAGTTTCAACATGCTTTGTGAAAGTGCACCCTTTATGAATGACGATATGCGATACAGACATTATTTTAATAGGAAATTCCTTAGGTCTTTTTTTTTTTAATAAAAAGCCTAATGATATTTAAGTTAAGCGCAGTGATTCTTTTAATCGCTTTACGCAAATTTTTCTTGTTAATAAGGCTTTTGACTCACTTGGTCGAGCCATATGTGAAAAGGAGAGGATTGCTAGCTTTCAAAGGGTTTTGACTCGATATTTTTCTTTATTCAAAAAATCTTAAAATAAAGTGTCTAAGTGCTAATTTTTTTTTTGAAGGATTTTATCATGGGTTCCCATTTATTAATAGAATATGATCTATTATACCAATAAATGGGGTTTTTTGAATAGCACAACAATAAGCGATTTGCTGGAAGAACTAGTTATCTCTGACAAGTTTTTGAAATTTCTAAAATCTTCCAAAATAAAGGTAGTTCAAAAAACTAAAAATACATGAATTACAAGATAAGTAATATTTCTCTGAATAAAAAACAAAATCTACTTAATTACAATCCATTTGATTATCCTCTTCAATATGAAAATTACTTTGTCTACATCATTCATTACTTGGTTTTAAAGATAAAAATAGGGGACTCATGCAAATTAGCTTTTAGATGTACTCAGTTGTCATAGGTAGAGCCTCTACTGCCAACAGGCGTCCATAGACTCAACAGGGTTACTTTTTAACCAACAATGATTCAATATCCCATCTAGGTAAGAGTGCAATTTTTAAAGATAAATTCAGATTCATATACTTACTTTCTTTCTCATTTTTTTCTAAACAATTCCTTTTTCTTAAAAATTTTCATTTTCTTCTTAAAGGTCATTATCTTGGTTTGGTGGCCAAATTTGACAATGCCATTCACTAGTTGTAACTTTAACTAAACAAGTTGGCTCATGATGAGATCCCTTGTCTTTTACTTAACATAATCTCAAGCCATTACCCTATTTTAGTATGCAGTATTGGTAATGTTAGCTTGGTACTTCCCTATGATCATGGTAAGTCGGCTCTTGATGAGACCTCTCATCCTTTAAGTTTAAGCATATTTTAGAATTACACTCTAAAAAGTGAAAGCTCACTAGATGGGGAGAATCATTGACTCCTTAAGAGTTTCTGGATGACAATTATAGAGTTAAAGATGCTTCTTT
>APFE030647795.1:18976-57867 GCA_000404065.3 Pinus taeda
GGGGAAGGGGGGGGTGTGTGTCCTAAAAGTGGTAATCCAATCCCCCGGCTCCATGCTATGTGGTGATCGCTTCTGAATTTACACCCCTATCTAAAACCACATACCACTATCCCCCCCTTCGAAAACCACCTTTCTCTCCTCCGCTCCTGCCAATGGTCAACCACGTCAACTCATGTATCCTTCTCTCCACACCCATCATCGCGCCACCTGTCTCTCCGTCATTCGCGTATCAACCTATCTGTTACACAATAAACATGTTGCACTCTCCTGTTACAATTAACCGTTTAATAATTTACTCCCTAATGCACCCGTTTTGTAATGGACCTGCACTCAACAACCACCAATCCGATCGCTATAAATAAACCCTGGTAAACTCACGCAGACCTCCTTTGCACTGTTACTTGTTTGATTTATATGTACTAATCTGTGAGATCCAATCATGCATCCACCACCAGCACTTGTCAATTCCTTCAATAAACAACTACATTTACCCATCTTGTTACGAATCTGACCGTGTCTATGTCCTATATTTTGTCTTTCCACAATTTACAAACATGGCACCCAAGGGAAAGGGGAAATATTCAAATCCCAAATCAAACGATGAAAACCCTATGTCCTCTGCCACCCCAGACCTTAACCATTTACCCTTAGTTGACTAGTAATACAAAATTGTTGATACTGAGTGTGAATTAAACTTGTTCAAATTGCACCATTGGTTGAAGAAAAACTTATATGGACTAGGGGGTGACATTAATCTCTGGGAATCCCTATTTTCCATGTTCATGTTTCCACAAGTCCACCATTTTCTCGATTTCATCATCTGGTGTCAAGCTAAATATAATCTAGTTTAGAGAACCATTGTAGCCCAAAATGGAAACATTCTGGTCACGATTGCATGAGAGACCATAAACCAAATGTTACTAATTCTAGAAAATGATTCTCTCAATTCGTTTTTTGTAGCTGCCCTAATGGATCTGTATCATAAACTCACTTTCCCTCAAAGAGAACAAATATGTGAGATTTTCCTCCCAAAGGATGCTCAACATCCCAAGAAAATCCCCCCCTGTCTAGTTCCATGTTCCCAGAAAAACTAAGCAAATCATCTCTTTAGTGTCTTGCCTTTTAGCGTACCAATCAGACTAATTGGTATATGAGCCTATTCTAGGGTTTCTTTCCATTTTTCTAAGGAGCATAAGCAGAAATTCATGTTTAATTTCAGTCACTTTTAGGCTGATAATATGCATGAACAATTGATGAAGATCACTACTGAAGGCATGTTCAAGTATCCATCTGTATTAGTTTACATGTTCCTTTTTCAGCAAGGTGACAAATTTCCAATAACATTGCAAAAACAAGATGATCAAGGAGTCAATCAGTCAATAATAGAGTGGACCTCATTGGTGAGAATAAATTCAATGGAGTTTAGTTTTACATATTTCATAGACAGGTTTCTTCATACAGTTGCAGGGCTTCTCAATAGTTAGATCGAGCCAAGGATCAGTTAAGAAATTATGAGGATTTTGTACCTAAGTGAATAGAACAAAACTAGACACTGGTATCTGTACCATAGCTATACATAAATAAGGGTATATGTGTTATGAACAAGCTCACAAAATGATATAAAAGATAGATCAATGACCTCAGAGTCAGCCCCTTTGAGGGGGCAACCTCCTTTACATTACACAAATGAGCAATTCTTGGATGCTACAAATGACTAAACCTACTTTCTATATATAGGAGTCTAAGGGGTCACACTGTAATCAACGTTGACATAACAATAATAATATAAGGGCACAACAATAAAAATAGCGGGCTTCTATGGGGCACACTAATAACAATATGGGGACAATAGGGGCATAATAATAACAATAAGGGCTACAATAACAATAGTAATGGGGGAATCACTAGTATTATAGGGACCTAACATGCCCCTCTCCTTAATAAAAGTGTTGTCCTCACCGCTTGAGTAGTTCTGGATGATTCTGTATAAAAATCTCATCCTCCCATGTGAAATATTCAATGGGTAACATCTTCCACTTGATAAGATACTTCGAAATTGATCGATTTCATAGTTTTCGAGTTCTTGTTTATGTGACTGCTTCAGGTTCTAATATGATATTTCCTTCCTCATCAAGTTTTGGAAATATTGTTTGAACTGGGAGCTTGTCACCTATAACCTTCTTTAAACATGAAACATGGAAAACTGGGTTCACTTGGGAAGTTGCAGGAAGCTCCAATTTGTATTCCATAGTACCAATCTTTTGCAACACCTTGTGTGGACCATAATACTTTGGTGATAATTTATTATCCTTCTTAGCTTTCTTGAGGGACATTTGTTTATATGGTTGTAGCTCTAGGAATACCTAGTCACCTACATCAAAACTTCTTTCGTTGTGATGTTGACCTGCCTGTTTTTTCATTATATTCAGTGCCAAAGTGAGGTTATCCTTTAAGAGTTGGAGAACTTGTTATTGATGCTCGATGTGATCTTCCACTACTTGAACCTTAGAATTTTCTCTTAAATATGATGTGATGGATGGTGGATTATATCCATAAAGTTCCATAAATGGGGTCATTTTTGCTGTAGTATGGAAGGAAGTGTTATACCACCATTCAACTAGAGACAACCATTTGATCCATTGTGTATGTTTATCAAAGACAAAGAAATGAAGATATCCTTCCAAACATTTTTCTACTATCTCGGTTTTCCCATCAGATTGAGGATGATAAGATGAGCTATGAGCTAACCGAGTACTGAAACAAGAAAATAATTATGTCCAAAAAATTCTAGTGAAAATGGGATCTTTGTCTCTTACAATAATCTTTGGGTTACCGTGTAGCTTTTGAATTGTTTTCATAAATGCAGTAGAAATTGTACTAGCTTTAAATGGATGATATAATGCGCAAAAGTGTGCATACATGGTAAGTCTGTCAACTACCACCATGATGATACTCTTCCCTTCAGACTTGGGTAAACCTATGATAAAATCCGTTGAAACCTCCTCCCAACATTAGCTTGGAATGGATAAAGGTTGTAATAGACCTGGGGTCTTAATTGTTTCAACTTTATTTTGTTGGCAAACCAAACATTCTACCACAAACTTTTGAATATCTGATTTAAGGCCATCCCAAAAAAATTCCTTCTTAACCTTGTGGTATGTTTTTAAAAATATCGAGTGCCCTCTTAAGGGAGAAGTGTGCAATTCCATAAGAATCTTTTGTTTGAGTTGGGAATTCTTACATAGGTATAAGTGATCTTTGTATCATAACAAATCATTTTTCCATCTAAATGTATCAGATGTACTAGGATGTTGCTCTAACTTTTGAATGAGTTCCCATGCTTCTTCGTCATTCTTCCATTCATCCCTTGCTTTGTTTATCCAATCTGGTTGAATAATAGAAATGGCACAAAGCAATGCTTCCACATTCTCATCCTTTCTTGATAGTGCATCTGCCACAACATTTTGCTTCCCTTTTTTGTAGATAATTTCAAAGTCATAACCCAACATCTTTGTGACCCATTTTTCTACTATTCTGAAGATAATATTTGTTCTAAAAAGTATTTAAGACTATCATGATCCGTTTTTACCTTGAAGTGTCTTCCCAACATTTCCTTCTTGTAAAGAGCTTTGTGTAAATACTTTCCTTTGATTGGATGACTTTTGAAAGCAATGGGTCTTTATTCTTGCATTAAAACAACACGAATTCCATTTCTTGAGGCATAACATTCCACAATAAAGGTATTTTTGAAGTTCGACGTAGCTAATACTAGTGCTTGGCACATTGCCTCTTTAAGATGTTCAAAGGCTTTTGTTTCTTCAGGAGTCCATGAAAATGCATCTTTCTTCAATAATGTTGTTAGAGGTGTTGTTATTCTCCCATAATTCTTAACAAACTTGCAATAATACCCTATTAACCCGAGAAATCCTCATAGATGCTTTATGGATGTGGGGATTTTCCATTCCTTAATGGCTTTAATTTTTCTAAGGTCTACCTTAACACCTTCATGAGATACAATATGACCCATATATTTCACCTCTTGTACTCCAAAGAAACATTTGGAGATTTTTGCATATAATTGTTTCTCCTCCAATAGTTTGAGCACCCTGTCAATATGTTGAACATGATCCTTCCAAGACTTGTTGTAGATTAATATATCATCAAAAAATACTAATACAAATTTTCTAAGGAAGGGTTTGAAAATGTAATTCATCAAACCTTGAAATGTAAAAGGTGCATTGGTAAGGCCAAAAGGCATGACCAAAAATTCATAATGACCCTCATGGGTTCTAAATGTTGTTTTTGGAATGTCTTTAGTATTCATTCTAATTTTATGATATCCTGAACGAAGATCCAACTTGGTGAAGTGAATTGATCCATGCAATTCATCCAATAACTCATCAATGACAGGAATGGGAAATTTATCTTTAGTAGTGAGCTTGTTGAGCTCCCTATAATCCGGACACATGCGCCATGATCCATCCTTCTTGTGCACCAATACTATTGGAGCAGAGAAAGAACTTTGGCTAGGTTGAACTATACCACCTGTTAGGGCCTAAATCTACCTCAAGTTGAGAAAGGCAACTCTAGGGTAACATCAAACCACGTTTAACCTAGTAGCTAGCCCTACTAGGTTGGGAGAGGGCGCTCTCCTTGTCAATATTAGGAAAAATATAGCAAAGGAGGCTTGAAATGACTGATATAAAGACTAATTTTTGGCTAAGTATATGCTCAAAGGAGTTTGATTGAGTTTTATGTTGGTTTGTTGGATCAAAAGTGAAAGGCAGTATTAGGTCCAAGGAATGAACTCGGTCTTGCAGAGATTTCTATGGGGCGAGGTAGGAAAATGCTTTAGTACTTTGAAATAAGTGAAATGGAGAGTCTTAAGATTGGTGAGGATTTGGAGAGGGCATGAAAGTATCAGGGATCCTCTTCAAACAATAGAAAACATGAAAATCTAAACAAACCCTAAGGTAGAGCACTGCAACATCAATGATTTCCACCTTTATACTTGATTCATTTAGTTAAGCTGAAAAAGAAAGAGATAATGACACACATAAACATATGATAACTTGAATTACAGAAGGATAAACAATACTAAATCACCTTGCCACAAGAATCCCACAAAATGCTGCAAACCCTGGTCTATTTCCTTGCCAACTGTAGAAATGAATGTACAATGATGTTCAAAGCTTTCACAAGAGTCCAACCTTTACAAATGACTCAAAAAGTACTATATATAGGCAAAAAACAACCCATGCTAGCCTTTAGGGGTCGAATTCATGATTTTAGGAGATGTTTCAACAATATCCAAACTAAGAATTGAAAAATAGGCAGTGGAACAACTTGCCTCTAAAACCTAGGAAACTGATTCATTCAGTTCAAAACCACCTATACATGATGTATCTACCTCCATGAGTGAATTTTTATCATTTTTACATCAAATTCCATCAATTTACATCATGAGTTTTACCATGAGAGAGAAAAGTTCAAATTGAGAAAAACCCAGGCGAAAAAAATAGTTTTTTTTGGCAAAAATGGCACTTTTCCGTCCTGTGCATAGGGCCACTTTTCCTATGTGTAGCGCTTTTTCCCTTCTAATTTTGGAAGCCTTCCTGTACACCCAATTTTCTACAAGTGGGCTTTTTGGAAAGTTATATATGTCTACTTTCTAGAACAAGTGGGATTTCTGAGTTTGGTGTCCATTTGCCCCTCCAAAAATCAGTTCTCCCAACATTGTTTCCTATGTGGCCAAAAAAGGGCAGAGAAGGCATTTTGAGGTGTTTTTGACCCTTTTGGAGGCCCAAAACTTGACAAAAATTTCTAGTAATTTTTGGGTATTCATAATTTTTCACAAGGAATCCAAAAATGTAGAGTTTTCTTCCAGAGGAGGTCCCTAGCAAAAGCGAGCGCCTGGTGGCGCTACGCATCAAGCAAAAAAACCTGTTTTTTCCTTCAAAATTTCAAAATTGTCAAAAAGTGTGCCAAATTTCTTGAAATTTGGAATGAGTGACCTGCATTAAGTACTATGTTGGGCCAAGGAAGCTTCAGCCAAGATTTTGAGTTTATCTTGGTCTTTCTTCCTCCTCAAATTCTTTTTCAACTTGGCCTTTAAGCACCTTATCCTAGCTTTACAAATTTTGTTTCGTGCCAAATAATGATAAGCCATGTGCTGCAACATCTTTTTCTCATTGTTGGAATTTTCAAGAAAATTATCCAAGTACATATTTTTCCTCTCTAGCCAAGATTCCGGGTTAGCGTCAATCTCTTACTCAACGGGTGTCAACTTGACTTTCTTTCTTTTTGCTGCTTGCTTGTTTTCTCTTATGGTTTGTAGCTCCATGATCGTCTGCTTATTCTCCAACTGCTTGTTCCTTTGCTCAAGGTAATTGATGATCCACTTAGCCCTTTCAAGGTTAAGAGCTAAGGCATGGATGTCAGATTCTTATTCTTTGATGATCTCCTTGAGTCTCGAGCTTTGGGGGGGCAAATCAAAATCATCATCCTGAATCAAAATTAAATCTCTCTCCTGACTTTTAGAAGGCCCTTCCTCATGCAATGGTTGCTTCCCTTTGTCTTGTACCTTCTTTGCTAAATAAGAAGGAAAAGCCCCTTTCACCCTGGGTGAAGATAGCATTTTCCTCCCGTCTGATGAAGGAAACGAGACCCCTTCCATCTCAGGTGGAGATAGTACTCGTTTTGCAGCTGCAAATAGCCTCCTTGTCCCCATTTCATAAGTGACATATACTGGCACCCCTGTAGCTTGAGTCTCATGCACCTCTGGTTGATTTGAAGGCCCTCCTTTCTCTTGAAAAACTGATGGGGTCACTTGAGGGCTTTTGAAAACCTCATGTGAAATGAAATCATCCCATGAAACATTCAACAAAATCAGTTGATGCAAAATCACAATCTTGATCAATGCAAAGTGATAAATGCTATTGTATTGTTGATGAGGATGTTTCCTTTCCACCAATGTGGTCATTTTCTCAATATTTCTGCATATGAAATAGGGGAGGTTCATCATCCTCACTCTAGTGAAATGCATCAATAGTATAACATGATAGGTGTACAATCGAGAAAATCTCCCTTCACCGCTCAAGTATTTGATAATGAGCTTCATGAGTGGAGCATAAGTGTCTTGTAGGTATTTGAAAGGGAAGACCCTACTGATTTTCTTCTGATAGCTAGCTTTGATGTAAGGCTCATAATATTCTTTATCTACAAGCTATCCTTTGTTCCACTATTCACCCACGTTCAAAATACCTATGGATTCAACTATAGTTTCAGGTGTCAAAGTGAAGGTAACACCTGCTAAATTGACCTGGCTATTGTGAAGATGGAGAATAAAAAGTCTAGAAAGCTCATGGTGGTATTTCACTCTTTGCACCATCTAAAACTAGTAGCAAGACTAATGTTTGCAACATGCTATTGCAAGAGGACAAGCCAATAGCTATGTGAGTGTAGTGGGATCCTCCCAGATGTGTTTTCCTCCCTTATGTGATTTTCTTGGTGCATGGATCTCTTGGGAGGAATCACTCACAGTTTCCTCATCCCTTTCATAAGCTGAATCTGTTTCCATATTTTCCATTGTTTGGATGTTTCAATGATGAGTATGAAGACATTTTATATCAAAAATAGGTGACTGTTGTTTGATGAATGGGATTGATGAGTGGGACTGATGAATGAGGGATTTGATGTTGGATGTAGGGTTTTAGGGAGTGATAGGGTTTGGGGATGCAAATTAGGATTTGGGAGTAGTGGAAATTTGTGTTAGGGTTTTAGGGTTTTGGGGATAAGGGGGTAGGATGAGTATGAATGAGAGAGGGAAGGGAAATGAAATGAAGGAAATTTCAGTGTGAGGAATGTGAAAATGATGTAGGGGAATAACAGTAAGAATGACAATTTTGCAAACCCTAAATAGTTTTTGTAGTGCAACTGTGCAGCAGTTAGGGTTTGTCTTTCCAACTATTTACACACCATCAATGAGGACTAAAACCCTTGCAATGAAAACTTGGAATGTTTCACTTACTTGTGGAATGAAGTTTGCAAGGTTGAAGCTTGGCAAGATTGTTTGAGTGAAACTATGTTTGGAGGACTAGTGCGCCGCACCAACTAACAGGTGCGCCACGCCCAACAGGTGTGTTGTGCCTATGCAATTTCCTTTCTAGTTTCTGTGCACTGTGTGCCGCGCCGATCAAGTGCGTCGCGCCTCTACCCAAGTGCGTCGCGCCGAGAGAAACTTCTAGGTTTTGCTGCAACTTTTCTCTCCTTCACCTCAAATCACGATTTTACTTGTTCACTCTCTCTCTAGCATGAAAAATGAAGTCTTCAACATGAAAAAACACTTTACATACCCTTTTGACTTTAATTTTTTCATTTAGAAAACCCACTTTCTAATGTTTGCTTTTTCACTTTGGATTTTAAAAACTCTATTTTGCAATTTGACTCTCTTTTTGACTTTTGATGGACTAATGCTTTGAATTTCTTGTCTCTTTTGTAGGAGTTGTAGTGCAGGAGTTTGGCAACGTGACCAGGGCTGCATTTTTGGACTTATTACATATAGGAAAATAAAATTACATGAAATTTTATACATAAAAGAAAAAACTCTGTTTTTCCTCAAAATAGGTTTTTGAGGAAAAATCAATCACTGAGCATGTTATTATTGAAATTTTTGATGCTAAGACCTTATTTGACCTCCTCATGTGCCTGTTGACCATTATTGAGCTTTTAAAAGACTATGAGGACAAACCCTAGATGTAATGAGACATAAAACCCTAAAAATGGCTTTTGCAAGAGTAAAGACAGAAAATGACTATAAATGACTTGAATTTTATGAAAATAGGCCAATAGGTAAAGATCATGAGGGAAACTTCATAATATGCCACTACCATCAGATGATCCATGACCCTAATGGAATGTAGCTGATCATATGAGACACCTAAGAATGCATGCAACAAGAGAATTTTGATCACTGATGGAGGGATGAAGATACCAACACTAACACCACCCTCTAGTATTTTTGCAACCATATGTTCAATTTCACTCTTTTGGGCCTAGGGATATCTGTAGGGCTTGATGTTTTGAGGAACAGATCCTGCAATCAAATGAATAGCATGCTATGATCACGAATAGGCGGGAGGCCTTTGGGAGACTCAAATACCTTGGAATGATTGTCCAAGACTTTTTGGAAATCCGGAGAAATAGATGATTTCGATGTGGGAATCTCTAGTGAACATAATTGTGCAATTACAACTCTTTGTTCTTTCTTTAGAACCTTTTTAATTTTGTTAGAGATGATTATCTTTCTAGTTTCCCTGCGATGCCCCTTAGTTCAACTTCCTTTCCTTCTGAACAAAATTTCATGAAACGTTCTTAAAAACTAAAAGCTATTGTACCCAAGGATTGTAGCCATTGGACCCCTAGCACAACATCAGCACCACCCATTGGAATGGAAAGCATTAGGCTATTCAATACATATTCTCCCATGGATAGGTTGATATTATGGCACTTTTCAGAGAAATTTATGGTTCCTCCACTTGCAACCATCACTTGACACTCTAGTGTTGGATATAGGAAGAAATTCAATTCCTTGGCTATCTTACAATGAATAAAATTATGGGTAATGCCCGAATCAATCAACACTATTACCTTTTTCTTTTTGATATGTCCTTCTATCTTAATAGTTTGAAGAGTGGTAATTCTAGGAAATGCATTACAAGATATGGTTGGATTCATTTCTTCTTTCTCTAGGGATTGTTCGTGGTGTATATCCTCTTCTTTTGACATTTCTTGTTCCTTTTCTTCTTCCCCTTCACAATCTACGTAAAATAATTTCTTCCCAGCACACTTATGACCTTTAGTGTATTTACTGTCACAAGTGTAACAAAGCCCTTTTGCTCTTTTTTCTTCCAAATATTGTGGTGTCAACCTTGTAGGTTGTGAAAGGATAGGGGCAACAACACTTCCATATTTATAGTTTTGAGTGGTAGGCTTCCTCGTTGCCATAATTTTTCTTTCCATTTTTCTTGCCAACCTGAATGCCTTCTCTAATGAATCAGGTTCCTAAAGGAAAACCTCATATTGGATGTTATCCTTTAAAGTCCCTATGAAAACATCAATCCTATGCTCCTCTGGAATATATTTTACCTTTATATTCAATTTTTGGAAGTCCTCAATGTGCTCCATCATTGAACCCTTTTGTTTGAGATTTATCAATTGGCTAAAAAAGGTGTTTCTTTTTGTATCCTCATATTGTGCTATCATTTCTTCTGTAAAAACTTCCCAAGTGAAAAATTGTTTATGAGAGCAAAGCCATTGATACCATACAAATTGATTTGGTTCCAAGTATAATGCTATAATGTGTACCTTTTGTGTGTTTTTCACATTATAGAGATCAAAATATTGCTCCATTTGTAGTATCCATGTTATGGGATCCTTTCCATTAAACTTCCTCATATCGATATTTCAAACATGACAGGTCTTCAATCCAACATTAGAGTCTATGAAATCATAATTAATATTTCTTTTGTTCTCATCATGACTTTCCTTTACTGCCCTTTCACCATTAGTAAACATTTGTTGTAGCAACTTTGTCAAATATATCTTCAAATATTCCATTTTTCCTTCCATTTTAGCTTCCATGTCATTCATCTTAGATTCCATGCCTTTCTTTAAACCATTCATCTTAGCTTCCATGCCTTTCTTTAAACCATCCACCTTAGCTTCTGTTACTTTTTGTGAGAGTGAATTTTGTTGCACTTGGTCTCATAATTTTGACATATCATGTTGCATTTCTTCCTCTTCTTCATGAGTCATGCTAGAGATTTTAGGTTACTTACTATCTGTTTACATTTTCTTTCTTCAGGGAATCAATTAATGATAATTATGCATCACTATGCCCTTTGAATTCCTTCAAACTAATTTTTCAAGCCAAACTTATGTAAAAATTTAAAAAAACTGGACACCTTTTTTCACTTTGTAGGAGCTCAATATTGAATCTGATTTATCTCTTAATTTCGGATCTCCAAGGTCTGAAATTACCAACTGTGGTAGCCCTCTGAGTCCTCTTTCCAACACCAACAATCTGATGGAAATTAGATCCTCCAAGAAAGGGTTATGCCCAATCTCTCGAGATGACCTGATTATACACTTTTTCAGTAGATCAAACTTGTACAAAGTGCCACGTGTCACTATTTCAGCCTTAGGACCTAAAAATGATGCACATAAAACTACATTTTGTCCTATTTCTATAACTTCTTACGAAATCTCACATGTTTAGGATGTAATTCGGGAGCTTGCAAAAACCCTAAATTAATTAGATCATATATTCGAAAATATAATAAGACAAGATTTGAAATTTGGACCCAAGGATCATCGAGATTTGGCTCAAATGGATTTTTTTTGGCTTCTAAAATGTCGTAGAAAAAAAATTATAGTGAAAATTCCACGATGATATGTTTGGAGCAGCAAAACCCTAGAATCCAAAGCTCTGATACCAAATTTCATGAACCAGCTCATAAAAAGATATAAAAGATAGATCAACTATTTCAAAATCAGCCTCTTCGAGGGGGAAACCTCCTTTACATTACAAAAATGAACAATTCTTGGATGCTACAAATGACTAAACCTCCTTTTTATATATAGGAGTCTAAGGGGTCACATTATAATAAAATTCGACATAACAATAATAATATAAGGTCACAACAATAATAATAGTGGGCTTCTATGGGGCACACTAATAACAATATGGGGACAATAGGGGCACAATAATAACAATAAGGGCTACAATGACAATAGTAATGGGGGAGTCACTGTTATTATAGGGACCTAACAATATGGGTATGAACTACCCCCATACAAGCTAACCAAATATGTTCCAATGAGGATTTTTTCTCTAGAATATATATTAAGAAAATGATTAACATGGATGAACTGCACTTTGTTTTAGGTAGAAGAAAATCAAAGTTTAAAATTAAGTCACAAATGGGACCTTTTATATGTAATAGTAGAGAAGCAGGGAATGAGGCAGATTCAGTCCTCAAACAGATGAATTTCCACCTAAATTTTAACTGGTCATATGACCCCTTCAGTATAATTTATAATTTAACGGTGGAGCACAAAACCACGCCTTATATTCATACCCCCAAACCAGAGATCAAGAAATTTATGAATCAAGACCAGTGGGAGAAAAACACACTACAAGAAGCAGAGGAGCAGACTCTGTCAACAACCAGCTCCCAAACTCCAATGCCCCAAGAGAAGCAGAACAAAAGACCAAGGGAAGAAAGATCCTCACCAGGTACAAAAATCAGTTCCAACGAATTCATTATTTATCAAAAAAGGCAAAAGACTGACTCTAAAACAATCACCATTCAACAGGAAGAAGAGTAGGAAACCATTGTCATGATTGCTACATAGGTCTCAATAGGGTTAGAGGATATTTTCTCTGCAACTCCATCCTCATTGACTTCATAAGATCCTTCAGAATTAGTACAGTCAATAGAATTGGGAGATAATCAAGATAGGCCAAACATCTTCAATAAATTTATGAAAATCAAGCAGAAGAATTAATCACTCAAGGCTGACACATATGATTAGTTTTGGAAACAGACCTCTGCTTCGCAGCATAGACTGTTAACAACATTTGATAGTGAGAAAGGAATGATGCAGATGGAATTTTTACAAGCTCAAGAGCCATTCGCAAAGTCCCCTTCAGATTATAAGAAGACCATTTTTTCATTTGATGAAAAGAAAATACATCCTATAGATCAAATGGATATGCATAGATAGCCTAGAGAAGTTCTTTTCTCCATCGTGAACAACACTTCTATGACAACTTTGAAGTTAAGGACATCACTCAACAATGTCCAATCACAGTTAAAGTTGGATAAAATCTCCTCATTAGCAAAATCCAACAAAATCAAATCACTGGAGGACCTAGTGATCAAACTTGGTCATGAAATGAGTGATGTCAAATTAGTGGAAGAAATTCTGAAGAAAAATAATTCAGATATAGTAGCACTTAGAAAGAAGTTGAAATTACCATCTATAGAGGATCCGCAAGCAAAAGAGATAAAAGAAACTGAGCAAGATAAAGAAGACATCCGCAAACTTATCATTGAGAAAAATGTATAGATTAAGGAGATGGAAGAGAAAAGAGAAAATTTACTAGAAGGAAAGAAGATGTTGCACAATTAGCTATGACTATAGTCGCAACTATACTGATTTTTGTTGCAAGGAAAGCTGAGGATCCTACATCAGCATCAAGTGACCTGAACAAACTCATGCAGAATTAATCTCTTTAGAGACAAGATAATGATAAGCTAAAGAATAAATTGAAGAATCTGGAAGAATAGAAGTTGAAAATTGACAACTTATATGTAGATGAGCTGCAGAAATCTCACCAGCTTTCCCATAATATTGAAATATTGGAAAATGAGTCACTGATGGCTTAGACTTTGGCATATGCCAGGGAAAATGTTTGGCTGGAAATTAGTCAAGCCATGACTAATATTTGGCCATCCATTTAGATTATTTTTGAACAAGAAGAGATGATAGAAATATCTAAGAAAACAATAGAACATGTTAGAGATGCCCTGGGACACAAACCAGGTGAGGCCACAACCATGATTGAAGTGTTGAACTCTAATACCATATCAGAATTAGACCAGATCCATATCAAAGATAGGACAGAGACTATCGTGGAGATCAAGAAAGTATCGCAAAAAAGAAACTTGATGACCCAATTAGAGACCAAAAATCTGACTCTGGAAAATGTTGTCTAGAGATTTCACACCAAGTTCAACTTATTGAACCAGAGATGACTACCAGGATTAGTAGCACCAGATGACAGATCAACTAGCTTGGAGGATTACTACCAGAAACTCTATATTACTGCTATAGATAAATCCAAATTTACAGGTATCAAGGGACATATCATAGGGAAATATTTCTTAGAAGATTTGGAGTTTGATTTAACTATCAAACATGAAGTCAAACACATCTTCATCAATAAGACAACCTTTGAGAAGTATACCGAAGTCGATATGTGTGTCTTGTGTGGGATATTGTCTCTACAAGTAAACATATACCAACTCCCTTCTATCTCTCTATCTTCAATTTGCATTTTGTCGCTCCAATGTTATTATTCTCCTCTTTCTTCGATCCCTGCTTCTTACCGTCAATATTGAGTTCCTTTTCTGAAAAATAAGGAAGATACAATGCATAGTATAAGAAATGAAAGACAATGAAAACTAGAATATAAAATAAAGTAGACTATAAAGGATTTATATGATATATATCTTAACATTAGCAATATTGTTAATGCCATTTTTCCCCATAAAAACAAGAAACTCGAACAAGTTTTCTTCAATTGGGAAATAGTGGCCATTATGTGGCCAAATGACCTGTATAAAAAAAGCAAATAAAACGTCACCATAGAAAATAACCCCTTAGTAAAATTAGTATTCAACCTTCAAGGAATGTTAGGCACAATCATGCCAACTAAGTTACATGCTAAAAAGATCAAGATGTAGATTACTTATATAGTGTGGGAGTTTAAACAAAACTCCTGGAAAAAGCCAAAGCTACATCTAGAATAAAATGAAATGAAGTAAAAAGGATACAATAATAGGATAGCATTGTATACATGTATATAACAGGATAATGTAGAAGGATAAGTGAATAAATCCAAGGCTGGAGGTCGATGATGTCAAGAATGCCCAAGTCTAATGAGCATTTCTTCAGATAAGAACTATTATTTGGGTCCATTATCACATATGAATAAGCCAACTAGCCTATATCAAATTATTAATGTTTTTCTTATATTTACGGATCATTACAATATAAGTGGATAAATTGCAAAGAAAATCCCCTTCCATTATGTTCCTGACCTATGCTACAATATATTAGCTATCATTTGGAGCAAATTTCCAACATCAAAAAAATGTAGCAATCACCACTAGTAATCCCCCAAATAGGATTGTTTTTTAATGTAACTTTCAGATTCCAGTTGCTATATGATTCTTGAATGGAAACTCCACACTGAATTCCAACACCAAACTTCTAATTTGAGGGAACACCTGTGGCCATCCTTAATCACTCAAACTCAAAACATCAGTGATCATTATAATGAAAAGAAAAAATAATAGTAGTTTTGATTTGTTTTGCATATTTACATGCAAAGCACCTTTAGTTTTCCCATATTTACCATACTTGTAATTTCAAAGATATAACACATTGATTGATATTTTACAGAAAATACTTGATTTAATACAAACAAGAATTTAACATATTACAACAATACCACCAACGTTTGATCCTCAATTAGTTCAAACTAGTTAGCACAACAACTTCAAAAAAGAGAAACAAGTAGAAATAACAAATCCGTCAACTAATAATCAATCAAAAAAGAATAAGCATTTTGCTGAAGCTTGATAAACAATTATAAATTATAATCACAATCCACTACAACTAGTGGTCTTATTAAAAGAGCAATACTACCTAGATAACTCATCTTCCAACTTCTTTGTTTTATCCATGAAGCTTTCTACTATCCTCAAAACAGAATCCGCATTCAATATTGTATGTTTTTAAAGCTTCCCAAAGGCCTTGCCAAATGAAGCTGTGAATTTCTTTTACTTTCATAAAATGCTTCTTATACTGAAAAAATATATTTTGACCATGTGACAGATAATTCAAGCAAGTAAAAAATTGTGTACAATATTTCTTAGAAGAATTCATGTTAAAAGGAAAACTTGCATATTTCAGATAGAAAAATAATCTTAATAGAGATGCTCAATATTAAAAAACAATAGAGTGGATATAAATGCAGGTAGAACTAAAAAAATCCTAATTTTAATATAGTTGATTGATTATTCTAAGTGAAGCCAACTAGATACATGCAAGTTTTCATTTTCATCTTTCTTTCCCATATCTTTATTAGATGTGAAAGCTAACTTGCATGCATCTTGCAAGGCTATTTTAGCAAGAGTATGTGCTTCATTCTCATATTCCACACTTTCTTTTCCATGAACAATTGCAACAAATATTGGAGGAATTAGTTGCTACATCAGATAAATTGTGAATTTTCATTTTCTCGATTTCTGTTTTCCTGCATGTGAAGTATTTTAGTTTTCCTTAGTGGATTTTTAGATAAGAAAACAATAGGCCTGAAGAGAAAACATTCATCGTGCAAAAAAATGACAAATTATATGATTCCAACCCATATTTATTTATTGTTGGAAGAAAACCAATCAACTACACTCAACTGACATCATTAAAGTTATCCAAAACCAACCTGGTGGACAATTGAAGTTCCGCTACATGAACTTTTTTCCTACAGGAAAAATTGTAATTTCATTATAGAAAGAAATTACATTTTGTATATGTGTATGCATATGCTGAAGATGTCAATGACTAGTTCTCATCATCAAGAGACCAGTGTTCTAATAGGTTGTTACCTTGATCCACGCAGGGAGGTAACAACCTAGAAAAAAATCAAAGATACAAATGATATAAAACCAAAGTTGTCCAAAAGATGAAATATATGTATATAAACAAAAAACAATGTGCCCTGTAAATTTATGCATTGATATCCATAAAAGCCCAGTGATAATATTGATAGTGAGCTCCATCGAGTTGTTCTCAGATGATCAGAGTGCCTGGCTCCCAGAGCGCAACTTCTTTGGAAAGACCATCAGCTGCTGCGTTCCACTCCCTGAAAATGTGTTTGCAAGTAAGTGTGTCAAAAAATGAAATCAGTCTCAGAGTCTCCTCCAAAATGTGACTCAATGAGTAAGTAGAGAATCTAGAAGTCCTATTCAGCCAATCAGAAACAATTTTGGAATCCCCAAATAATTGTAATTCTCTGCAATTTTTCTCCAATGCAAAATGAATAAGATGTTTTGCGGTTGATAATTCTGCAAAATTATTTGTGCCCTTTCTCAAACCCATAAGTAGGCTAAAAGAGTGTTGTGGAGAGATATGCAAAATGCCCCACCTCCCCCACAACCATTCTCTTGTGCTGCCCCATCGAAGTATGCCCACGGCTTGCTGTAGTCAATGTGTTCGAGGATGATAATGTGGGGTCTTTGGTGAGGAGGATCTTCCGGGATGAGGACATAATCAGCGAACACCTTGGCACAATGATAAGCCAGTGAGGAGGAAGGTTTTGAAAAATGAGGGTATTGCGGGCAATCCAAATAGCCCAGCAAATCAGAGCGGGGAGGTTGCGCTGCTTGGGGGAGGTAACAGAGGTAAACCAAGAGTACCAAGCCTCAACGACAGATGTAGTTGTCCATTTGCAGGGGGGTTGAATTCTGGGATGACCAATTCCCATAGCCTATGGGTTTCCCACAGTCAAGGAAAAGGTGGTTTACAGATTTCTTTTCTCATTTACAAAGGTAACACTAGTATGGCCAATATTGTGTTCGTTTGTTGAGATTGTCCCTAGTGGGGATTTTATTTCATAAAATGCACCACATGAGTAATCTGGTTCGAGGGAGAGCCTTCAACTTCTAGAGATGTTGCCACCATGCTTCAATATTTTGTGGTTTCCTTGACTTAGCCGACACCAAATATCCATCCTTTCGTGAGAATCTGCCAGATTTTGAGAGGGCCCAGATAATCTCATCGTCTTCATCAGATATGCGAATATGGGCTTCTGAGAGTGCCTGTGTGTACTCCTCACATAGTTGGTGCCATTGTGGGGGAATGTTAAGTTGATGTGCAGTTGTCCAGGTCTGATGTAGGAAGGTGGAGTTTTCTCTATTAGCAATATGAGCAATATGAGTGACATTATGTTCATGAAACAACTAGAGAAGGTTTATAGGTAGGTTGTGTGTATTCCCACACCCAATCCACGGGTCAATACCAACCCGTACTCTTTGTCCTGAATGGATTCTCCAGGTGAGACTCGCCCTAATAGGGTCCAGTGCCTTGATGACATCTTTCCATATTGTCGAAATCCCGGATGTGCTTCTAACAGGTCTCCTGATCCAGTCTAGGATCTAAAGTGGGGCAATGTATTTTGATGTTGTCACTCTGGTCCACAAGTTGTCACTAGTGAGCAGATGCCATTTGAGCTTTGCAGCGAGAGCAACAGATAAGTCATCAAGTTTTTTAAGTCCCCATCCTCTCTACTTTTTAGGCAGAATTAGAGCGTCCCATTTAACCCAAGAAAATATCTTTCCTGGCTGACTACCCTTCCATAAAAATCTGCAGCAAAGGGCTTGAACCCTGGTAAGGATCCCTCTAGGAATCTAAGCTAGGGACATCTAGTACATAGGTGTGGCTTCCAAAACACTCTTTATGAGAGTGAGATGGCCAACATGAGAGAGATATTTGAGATACCATATGTTGAGTCTTTTCTCCATCTTAGCTATTAGCCAACTCTAATCTGCAATTTTATAGCCCAAAGGCTTTAACTTGTATCACAGATATTTTAGACCTTCTACGAGACCCAATTGTGTGAATCAGAAGTGATGAAGAGAAAATTGTAACTCATGTTGATTGCAAGCTATCATTGTCAGCGTTGATTTGTTTTAATTTAAAACCATACCTATACCCGACATGAATAAAGAGAAGATGGATCTGATGCTGGTCAAATCACCAATGCTTCCTTTCAGAAAGATCAAGACATCATCCATAAAAAATAGATGTGTGAGCCTACAGTCATCTGTAATCTTGATGCCTTGTAGTCTACCTCCTCTATGCTCCTCCTTTATCTTCCTACTAAGGCCCTCCATGACAAGGAGGAAAAGTAATGGAGAAAGTGGA
The DNA here is from genome assembly GCA_000404065.3 of Pinus taeda. Classification (NCBI taxonomy): domain Eukaryota; kingdom Viridiplantae; phylum Streptophyta; class Pinopsida; order Pinales; family Pinaceae; genus Pinus; species Pinus taeda. The sequence continues at coordinate 37,754 of APFE030647795.1, forward strand.
CAACCCTGCCTTAGTCCTCTTTCCGAGAGAAAAAAAGGGGATGCACTGCCATTGACTAGGATGTTATAGGTTATGTTATAGATACAACTCATAATCCATTTTATGTAATCGAAGGGGAACCCCGGGTGAATTAATAGCATTCTGATGTATAACCAATTTACTATGTCAAAGGCTTTAGATAAATCTACTTTTAGAATCATACCTTTTCATTTCCTGGTATGAAGAGTATGTAGTACTTCCTGGGTAGTGCCGACAACTTCATAGATCTATCTATCTTGTAGGAAGGAAAATTGTTTCGAGGAGATGTGTTTGGAGAGAATGGGTCTCATCTGATTTGCTATGATTTTGGCTATAATCTTGTATAGGTAGTTGCAAAGAGAGATAGGGTGATACTCATAAAAGGAGGAAGGGTTATCAACTTTAGGGATAAGTGCAATAAAGGTAGATGTGATGGATGGCTCAATTCTTCCATTTATTTTGGAATCCTCAATAACATGCAGCAGGTATGTACCTAATATATCAAAGAAAGCTAGATAAAACTCGATGGTCCAACCATCCGACCCAGGGCTTTTGTCTTTCTTAAATAATTTCAATGTGGCCTCTAGTTCTTCCAAGGTAACTTCCTTGGTTAGTTCCTCAACCTCTTCTTGTTCCACATAACGTGGGAAGAGCTGGGAAACCCTGATGATATTTGCCAAATTTTCTTCCCGAGGGGCACTGAATGCTCTCTTAAAATGAGAGGTTGCAAAAGAGGCTAATTGCAGAAATGTGGTTGCTGGTTGTCCATCTTCATTCTGGAGCTGCCAGATAGTGTTAATCGCCTTTCTACTATAGGCGAACTTATAATAGAAATTTATGTTAGTATCCCCTTCCCGCATCCATATCGCCCTACTTCTTATCCTCTAGACTTCTTCACGGTCTTTAAGTATTTTCCCTCTTGCAGAGCAAAGGGATGTTATCCTCTCCTTATGTTTAGCTGTGTTCAATAGTCCACCCTATTCATTTTTAAATATCGACAGATCAATTTCAATTTGTCTCAAGGAAAGATCATCCTGTTTCCTCTTATTGTGTGCCTATCACTTGGTCATTTTCTTCAACATATTAAGGTTGTGTAAAAAACCTCTTGTGTAGTTTCCCCCTACCCTTGGAGGGTTCGCTTTCTAGAAGTCTGTAACCATGCTGATATAGGAGGCTTCCTTGAGCCATGCTAAACAGAATTTATAAGGTCCTTTAGGTTTTTCTCTTCCTCCATCAATTTCTATATATATAGGGAGGTGGTCAGAGATCCCTCCCGATCCAACCCATTTCCTAATGCAAAACCCCTGTGAGCTAGATTATCTTCCCTAGTCAGATTATTTCTCCAGGTGGCTTGAATCTTGGCTGAGGGAATGTCTATCAGCTGGTGATTATCCAGGATGGTATAAAAGTAGTCCGAGAGTGAATCTCTTTAAGCATAGTGGCCCCACAACTCTGAGTGACCAATGGAGAAATTTAAATCTCCACCAAGAATCAGATGATCAACAGAGAAAGTATCCAACCCCAAGAGGTTGTCCCAAAATTCCGGTCTATTTTGGCACAACCCATAGATGTTAAAAATTCTAAAATTCATGCCTAATTCCACTGAAAAAATATCTGCTCCAATATGTCCAACCCCATCCCAACAGTTGTTTAGTTTAATGGAGCAGGCATTATATCCGAAGCATATACCCCCAGATCTCCTTTGAGCATCTAGACCAGTGAATTTCCACCTCGAAAGCATGTGCCCAAGGGATCTAGAAATATCAGCAATGGGGCCAAGGGTCTCTTGTAAGAAAATAATGTCAAGTGGGTCGAATTGAACTATCCAACGAAGTGCTATTTTTTTGTTAGGCCTAGCAAGACCTCAACAATTGTAAGAAAGAATCTTCATGGAGGGGGTTAAGAGGGGAATTCTCTAAGGACCCCAGGGATAGTGAACTATTTACCAGCTACAATATATTCTCCTGGTTGGGATTGTGCTTTAGTAATAGAGGAGGGTCGACCTCGGTGGAGTTTGTGCATGTGGGGGCGGGGGGGGTGGGAGAGATAATGTCGAGGCCAACATGATCCACCGCCTGTCTCTTTGCTTTCGAATGGGTCAGGTATCCCTGTGATGTGGGGGTAATAGTGGAGGTAGTATGAGGGTTAGGGGGAGTAATCGATAGGGAGGGAGAAGTGGGGGCAATGATAGGAAGAGAGGGGGAAATGACACAATTGATCTATGCAGGGGGAGCAAAGGAAGATGACGGACCCATACCCATAGTGAAAGAAAATCCAAAAGACAAGAAATTGTGAATATATGAGCAGCAAAGAGAGGAAGAAGGGAGAGGGGTGCTCACACCCAAGTCGATGGAGTCTCTAGAGGCAGACATGACATGATCAAGTGGTGGGGGAGGAGGACGAAGAGGAGGCCTTCCTCGTTTTTTCTATGAGGACTTGGCAAGAGCTCTAGCCAAATTCGCATGGGATGTTTATGATTTAGTCCTCCTAACAGGGGATGCAGAGTACTGAGGCAATTCTTCCAGAATACGAGGTTGTTCCAACTGTTCAGAAGCTTCTCGAGTCAATGGCTCCTGTCTCGGAGCTTTCTTGGATGATCCTCCATTAAGTGGAAAATCTTTGAACAAATGCCCAACTTTGTGGCATCTCCGGCACCGGAATAGGACGCCCTCATAGCCTAGGATCTATCACCTAGATATATTCCTCCATTGTGTATTGATATGTTCCAGTAATCCATCAGTTAGATCCATGTGAACCAGGATCCTAGCATAGGCCATGTGCCCCAAAGTCTGAAAGGAGGCATCATAAGTAAGATAGTTACCAAGTGCATTCCCAATTCTCTTGAAAATTTCCTCCATCTAGAAGTGAAATGGAAGTCCCAGGAGACGAACCCAGATAGGTCCAACATCCACCCTTTCTTGTTCAGGGTCGAACATTGGCGTCCATCTCCGAAGAACTACAGGTGCTTGGTTAATGTGCCAAACAGTCGATAAGACCCAGCTGGTGTGTGCCAAACAACTAAAACTCTTCACAAACCAAACTTTAACTAAAGTCTGCGCCCTTAGGTGGTCATTTAGATGATGGCCCCATACCTCCATCATCCATTTCTCTAGACACTCCACACTATAGTGTCTGCCTCAAACCCGCCAACAAGAACTTTCTCTGGACTCCATAGTCTCTAGCAACGGTGTATCCTCTATGAACTTGAGGAAGACTTCACAATTCCAAAACTTAAGGCTCTGTTTCCTCTTAGATCCCTCACTGAACCTAGAGGCCACCACTTCAGGTAAAACAAAAGTCTTTGTAGTAACTGGTGAAGTAGAAACCCTAGCTGCGCTAGTCGAGATAGAAGCAAAAAACCTCAGGATAGAGCTGATTCCAGTAAAGTTGCCTTGTAGGGGAGCCATTGGGGTAAGAAAGGTAGAGGAGGCAAATGCCAGTGAAGTGGAAGTAGAAAGGTGTTATGTCAAGGGTTTGCTGATGCCAGACGAGGAGGGGTTCGAAGCTAAGTTTGCTCCTAGGATTTGTCCACCTAGGGTATTTTGTGGCTCAACAAAAGCCAAGGATTTTGGTGAGAGCAGTTGAGAAATGTACTCTAGGTTTATAAGGGAGTCTTCTGGTAGTGAGATCGATGTGAAACGAGAGCTAGAGATGGAGGGAAGGGCACCTATCTCTTCGGAAATCTCGTTGTCAAAAGAGTAGAAACCCTCTAGAGTGGTCCTGGGCTCTGTCCGAATGGGCTCTCCTTCCAACAGGTCTGCAAAATAATCTAGGAGGTCGCCCATAATAGTCTAAACCACCAGCTGACAGTTGCCTACAGATTCGAAGCAAGAAACGGGGGTATGGGTAGATGGTGGAAAGGTTAAACCGCCCAGGTAAAAATTCCAAAACAGTAATAGCAGAGGTTAGGGAGAATGTGGATGGGAAGCGATAAGGAAGGAAACAAGTAACAAGGGAATTCAACGGCAGAGGCCGATGCAGTAGCAGCTTACGGGGGTAGATGGTGAGAGCGGACTGCAAAGCCAGTACGTCATGGCAGAGACCTGTGTAGGAACCCTAACCCACCCATCCTCCGAACTTGAGCTCTCATCTCTAACATCAAAGAGAGCTCTGCTACATGAACTTATTCCTTTGTGTGGATATATTTCTCTTTGTGTGTGGAAAGGGCTATTAAATTTTTTGAGAGTGATGACTTATACTTACCATCAAATTTTACTGTTTCCAACTACTTTTTTAACATCTTGACAGAAAATATTTTTGTTGCATCTCAATTGTGTATTATCTCATTTCTGCTAACATATATGACCTACACATGAGGCTACTGGTAGAAATAATATAACACATACCCAACAATTTGAAGGTAATTAATGATTATAGATGTCTATGGATCAATGTTATAGCTTGTAAGAGGAGTTGGTTGTTGCCTAGATATATTTGGGAATACCCTAAGAGAATGAAGCTAGGATTCGCCAATGGTCTAAAATTGGAGCTCACTAACTTAATTTTTTTTCTTTACAAGTAGCCATGATGAATGTTCTTAACCCTTATTTTTATTATGTAACAAGGGGTGAATTTGGATTAGTAATGCTCCTTAGTGGAGATACTTACTGGTGATATTTTCCAACATTCAATGCATTCCCTCTATTCATTATATTTCCATTTTTTTTCTTTTATTCCATTTTATATGCTCTCATATGTAGCTATAATACATAACTAAAAGATTTCCATGAATCATTCCCCTGTAAATTCATATTCTCTAGGCCCAAGGTGATTAATATGATATTGTTTGCAAGAAATATGAACAATATATTGCAATAAACAAGTGCAAATGTGGTCATAATCTAGCAAGCCAACCAAAACACAAAATAAGAAAAATGTCAAATATGTGTTACACTGAATTTTGTCACCTTGACTATCTGCAGTTTATGTGGCCTCATCAATAGCCACATTGTCTTCTTTGTCAAGCCCCATACCTCTGCTCTTCATGTCAAAACTTCAAAGAGAGAGAAAGTCACTTGAAAACATGTTTATCTCTGGGTACGCAGGTTCTCTCTCCCTTGCCTGCGTGTACGCACTCCAAATACATTAGACCTGCGTAGTAATACGCTCTGTATACTAAAGCTAGGGTGCGTACCCCTGTAAAGGTCAAAAGGCGCAAGTTTCATCTTTAAAAAGTTACTTGTGGTCGCTTCTAGAGCCTTCTAGAAGAGTTTTTGACGTGTATTGAGCGCCTCCAGATGGTTCATGCACCCCTATGATAGAGGAGCTTATCCCATCAAGAGAGGAGCTACCCCATCCAAAAGAGGGAGTATCCCATTGATGTTGGAACTGAATAACCCCCTCTAGAATACTATAAATACAGGCATTGGGCCAAAGGAGGGGAGGTTGAAAGCTGAACATTCTAAAGGGTAAATGCTGCTGGAATTAGGACTTCCATTGTTGACTTGTGAGGAGAGATCACTATCCTTCCTTGTTGCCATATTGGGAGTGGGTGAGCTTGTCAAAGTAGAGGAAATCTCTTGCTGGACCCTGGGAGGAGCTTGCACAACACCAAGGCTCAGGTTGTAATGGTTCCTTTGATTATTTAATACAAATAAGTCCATTCTTCTCAATGATTTGTTAATGAATTATTTCATACACTCCTTGGTCAATATGATAAATATACTTTGTTTTATGAATATTCAGATGCTATGTAATCGTTTGCTTTGTTAGTGTATGCAGGTCTTAAAGTGAAGGAGGAGTTCATCTGGATCAGCAAGGCTGGACTACTACAACAAGCGTTGGACCTAAGGTAAGATCGGAAAACACTTGATCTCTCATAGAATAATGTGTGTTTAGAGAAGGATTGTTCTTTTTTGGTTTGTTTGTCACTAGAGAGTCTTAGACTCCTAGGGAGGTTAGGTTTGTCCGCAAACATAACTCTTTCCGCATGACACCTTTTCCCATCTAGTTAGATACTCTGTTGCCGTGATGATGTAGCACACACCTGTCTTCTTCTGTCTTCTTTCGTGATGGTATGCCCATTCTCTAACATGCATTTCATGACTTACAATACTCTTTCGAATCCTTATGCATCATTGGCCACCATAGGTCTGCGCACACAAATTTTTGCACAGTTGCTTTTCTTGCATAGTGTCCTCCCACAACCCCTCCACGAGCTTCAGTGAGAATGCTATTTCTCTCAAAATCTCGCACATATCTTTGCAATATCTCATATGCACCCATCTTATACATATGTCCTGCAATTACTTAAAAGTTTGTCACATGCATTACTAGCTCCTTCTTTTGTTGACTTGTATACCCTTCTGGTGCCATCCTTGTATTCAAGTGAGTAATGCCTGCAAAATGGTTATTCACTAGGTGCATCGTGAAGAGTTTCACATTTAGCAACCCTTCCTCCAAATTATTAGCCTCCTATCCTATTTTGATCCGCGACAGATGGTCAGGTTTTACATTCAAATTCCCCGACTTCACAATGACCTCAAATTCATACCCCTGAAATAGCAGCCACCATTGGCAGATCTTACCCCCCAACACAGGCTTATTGACTAGGTACTTCAAGGCAAAATGATCCACGTACATCTTGAAATTCCCTCCTATCAGATAGTGCCTAAACTTCTCCAGTGCATACACCATAGCGAATCCTTCGTTCTCCGTTGTTGTATAATTATTCTCGTCCTTCGATAATTTTCTACTCATGAAGGCTATAGCGTGGTCCATCTCACCTCCACCAACTTGCGTTAACACTGCACCTAACACATTGCAAGAGGCATCAACATGTACGTTAAATTCCTTCTTCCAATCCAAGAATACCAAGATCAGCGCGGTGACCATATTTTCTTTCAAAAGATCTAAGCTACTCTGACATTCTTCGTCCCAACATAATGTTGCATCCGCCTTCAGTAGTATCTCCATAGGCATGGTAATCTGAGCATATGGTTTGATAAATTTTCTGTAATATCCTATATGTCCCAATGTTGTGCATCCTTTATGTTCCTCAAGTCCTCCAAATTCACTATCACTGAGATCTTTGTAGGGTCCACCATCAGCCCTTGCTTGCATACCATGTGACCCAACGAAATTCCAAAGGGAACACATAAGATGCATTTTTTCAGGTTCAACGTGATCTGGTACCTATGACGTGTATCCAACATCAGGTGTAGACTTGCTACATGGTTCTTTACTAATCCGAACACCGTCTAGTCATCAAAATATACTTCCAGGAACTTATGATTGAATTCCTTAAATGTTGTGATGACTACGTGAGAAAATATCACAGGTGCATTCTTGAGTCTGAACGACATCACAGAACTATATTAAAAACATTACCATTTCATCATGAAGGTCATTTTGCTTCTATCCTTAGGCGTGATCTTAATCTGATGATACCTCGAAAACCCATCAGTGAGCAAGTAGGCCTCCTACCCTCCAAAATTATCTAATAATTCATCAGTAAATGGTGTCAGTAAGGGATCATGGAGACACACATCGTTAAGCTTCTGTAGGTCTACGCAAATCCTTATCTCGCCCTTCTGAGTTTTCTCTTGAACCACCATTGGGCTCACCCAATCAAATTCCTAAACTGGTTCTATGATGCCTACCTCCAGCATCTTATCCAACTCCTTGCGAACCTTTTCCTTGTATTGAGGATTAAGGTGATATGGGCTTTGTTTAACAGGCTTCGCATATGGCTTCAAAGTGATTTTCATCATGCCCAAGTCTCCTACTATGCCCTTGAAGTCCAAAAACTTGGTAGGGAAAAAATCATGATATTCGCAGAGTAACTCAACAATCTTATCCACTGTAGCGTCATCCCAATAATCTTCAATATTTGCAAGCTTTGGTTCTACTTCAGTCCCAATGTTTACTTGCTATGTCTTCAATGGCACGGTGATGTCCAGGTTGTCTATTTGTTGGCCCTTGACTTTGCGATGCAATTTTTCCTCTCGAATGTTAATATTACTCAGATCTTCATCCTCCCCTTCATTTGTCACATTATAACATTCCAGTGTGCGGCACAGCTAGGTGCTCCAATCTTGTTGGACCCACTCCAAAGGTTCTTTCGTCTTTTTGAAGATAACTACCTTAATCTCCTACAAGGCTTCATCGATGCTCACGAAGCCATCTTCAAAACTAAAGGTTAATAAGAGCCCTTCCCTCAATATATCCCACTCTGTGGTGCCATCGCAGAGCTCTGTTTCCAAATACTAGTTCATGGGGATTGTATCCAAAGTATGGAAAAATAAGTGTACCCACTTTGGCTATGGTTCTATTACATAAGCTTTAGTCCACTTCACTAGGTGATACTGTGGATCATCCCTCCCATCATATTTCTTAGTCAATTGAGTGTTAGGATGAGCAAATCACAACCTCATCATCCTTTTGTACTCCCCCCTTCCATCAAAGTTATCCTTGTGCGGGCATAGCATGCAATGCCAAATTTAATGCTTGGAAGCAGTGATGCTTAGGCACTTCACATTCAAATGCATCTAAAAACTTATCCACATCAGTTAAACCATCATAATATGGTAATTTCCTTACCTCTGATGAAACACAACACAATGATTTAGTCATCATATTGCGTCATAGCATGGATACTTCATGCAACCGATTCTACCAATGCTCCAAATCTTCATCTGAATTAGAGGTGTAGGAGCTCTCACGATCCCATGCAATCCTACCATCTACAATTGAATTGATCTAGTAACGGTCTCACACTGTTATTTTTTAGATCTGATCCAGTTCATCTTCACTTTCTTCATAATCACAGACTAGTTTAGTGTAGCGCGCCCCTTCTGTAGGGTCCAACAACACTACAACCTGAAGCGATTTCCTTTCAACCCACATCGTCCTCTTCGTTAAGTTGATGACCCCATTCATGTCAATGGCCCAGTTAATTCCAAGGAGCGTAGGGTATGGATTACAAGTCATCAATGATCTTTATCACCTCAAAGTCATCCATTGTGCTCACACCTTCGATGTTAATAGTTACTCCATATAATCATCGCATAGGGATGATATTTTTTTGGTTTGCCATTCTAAGCTTAATCGGAGACCACTGCAATGCAGATCTCCCCAGTCTTTCCCATGTTTGTTTTGGAAAAATGCCTACATCAAACCCCAAATCCAAGATGACCTGGTCCATCTCATAATATCCTTTTTGATCCGTGAGCCTAATCTCGTGCCATGTTCTAGCCTTATGTTTTCCAATTTTTCTAACTACACGGTGTTCACGAGGGGTGTTTTCTTTATCGGTGCATTTGTTTATTAACTCATGCAGGCCTTTCACCGCTTTTCTATCACGCAGAAGTTTCATGAAAGTCTGCAAGAACGTGGTAAGGACAAAGGGATCAACCTCTATAGGTGTTTTGTTTTCCTGCACTTTTTTCTAGATTCCTGAGGTGGAGGCCTCAACGAAGCTTTTATTGGATTCCATAAAAGTTTCCTTAGTGTGCGCCAAATCAAAACCAGATTCCTTTTTTGGGGCCTTGTAGACCCATATGTCCTCTTCAGGTTGTTTTCCTTTATCCTCACTAGTTGTTATCTTGCTTCTCAGCACTATATTCATGCTCTAATACTCCTCGCGGGGCTCATATCTCATCATCTGTAAGTTTTGCATAGGTTGTTTAGGCTCCACCTTTTTCTCTTGAATCTTAGCTATCAACACCGAGAATTCTTCTATAGTGTGATCAAAATCGCTGTAGTACTGACATGATGGGCGTGTCTGATTCTGACACTCCCGCATGTAGTGCCTTGGTGTTCCATAGTTGTAATAGATAACTTGTCCCCAACCTCTACCAGGACCTCATCCTCCTTGGCCTCATCCTCATCCCTAATATCCTCCATGCGCTCCTCCGGTTCCTTTCTCTGGAGGCTGAGTTTCTACTTGCATCTAGTATGTAGGTGTCCTTTCCATCATCAGCTCATAGTTGCGACAATGCTGCTCATCGTGGCCCACTAATTTGCAGAAGTTACAGAACACCTGTTGAGGTGTCTGGATGAAATTTTGAAGCAAATGGCAATTAGGCATCGCAATTTGTCCAACAACTTGACAAATAATGCACCATAATGCAACCCCTACGCTCGGCCTTGTTGGAGCTTCTGGCCTCATGGGAATTGGTCCCTCTCATGTGATATAGTTCATGAATATATGACAATGGTATTTATCGTGCCCTCGGCCCCTACACTTCAGACACCAGACTTTCATGCGCACCTTTGGTTTAGTATCCTTGTCTTTCTTCAAGCTATGCAATTCTAAGCACAGGCTCTGTAATTGAGAATGGATTTGCTATACCCCCAAGGTCACATCTTGAATAGGCATCACATGTAACCTCGTCGTGATTTCCAGGGCTTTTTCCTGAGTTCCTATCTTCTATTGCGACAAAGAAATCCTCAAGTGGGGCAGAAGTGAAGCTATAAACCACTCGAGATGCTGCGCATTTGTAAGCTACATTTAGCTTTGTGGATCACACATTTCAACCTTTGGTATAATTCACAAGGTGACTCATCAACCCTCAACGTGATTTCCTTAATTCCAACTATTAACTATGAGTTAGACTTAGGTTTACTAAAATCTTTGTTCAAAGTAGCCTTAGTCTCTTCTAGTATTGCTAGAGGATTATCAGAACAATACTTAATATACCAAGTCAGTGCACGATCCTGCAAAGCGGTAACCAATTGTGCCTTCTTTATATTTTCATTAGTAATTTGTTGTGTTGTCCACAAACCATTCATAAAAAACCGGAATGGATATGTGCCCTTGAAAATCGAAAACTTCATTGTGTTCAAAATGTTGAATGTAGGTGGTGGCGTTGGAGGTGTGGGCGAAGGTTTATGTGATGGAGGGGGAGCTGGAGGTGGAGAGGATGGATGATGTGTCCATGAAAAACCTTGTGTTATTAGCTGGAAAACACTCCCCGGTGAGGCATGTACTTCTCCCTCGTCATTGCTAGGAGGTCCAATTAATGAGCTATATTCAGGAGTAGATCTCTCTCTCATCTCTGAAGAGTTTCCCACTTCGTGTTGCTCTGAACATCAAGGTAATGGCATAACCCATTTTTCACATAATAATATTTTAATCCAGGTATTCAAATCTTAGATACTTACCTCATGGTCCCTTGAAAAATCGCCAGTTCGCTTCATTGTAGCTGAATGAGGTATCAACTGCGAATTCTGTAACGAATCCTCCTATAATTTGATCGAGCCAGCGATCGACAACCCACACAATCTTGTTTTCAGAGGCTTATAATCGTCATACTAGTTTTGGAGTCCACACTATCGGCCGATCAAGCTTCCACCTCCCTTTCCCATCTGCCAACTTGGCTAACCAGTCGCATAATTCGATCAGGAAGGTGTAGAAGAAAATTTTGTGTATCTCTGTATACAAATACCTATCCAACCAATGCTCCTTTGCCAAGTGTAGATTCCTATTTTCCTGCATTGTGAATTCGGAAATTTTTCTATGTAGCCACTTTTCAATTTCTTTCTTCATCAGGTTTTAGTGATGCAACATCAAACATCTCCTTTAAGCAGATCCTAGTCTCGAGAACTGAACCATTTGTTGGCTTAGTTGCGCCAACCAACAAATCCCTACACTACTAGCCCTTTCGGCAACAACCCACGTAGCACAAGTTCTAGTCTCACTTGAAGTAGTATGGGGGGATGCAAGAGCCAAGCTTGTGCATTGAGAGATGAGTGTGATGTCTTTTAGTGCCTCAGATCCGCCTTCGTGCAGATCGATAAGTCCTTAGGGATCGACACTGCAACTCTACTAAAACAACCTCCATACCTTTGTGAAGGTCTACAATCAGCTTCTACAGACCTTTATCAATTGATTTATCCACTTATGTGCATTAGAGAACAATTCTAGATTAGGACTCGCGTAGATAAGATTGTGTTATTAATAAACATTAGCCGGTTCATCAAAGTCTTCGTGAAAATACATAAACCTACTAGCGTACATTATCTAATAGTTATCCAATAGAATCGCGCACCATTAGATCAATATTTCATACATACATTATTTATCCACAACATATATTGTAAATATATGTAAACATAAATAAACAGATATACACAATATTTCTTCGATAAACTTCTTTATTGAGCTTTAGTTCAAGTTCATAGACTCAAAACTACCCTACGCACTCAGCTACAGGGGTCCATGCACTCAGCTGCGGTCTCTACCTAGGCCTCTGCGCACTCAGTTACACAGCCTTTCTCTCCTATGTGGCCCCTTATCCACGCTATCTCGTTTCTCTTACTGACCCATTACATTCATCATTTATTATATATCTCTGTTAGACTCTCTAAGACAAACTTATTTATAGCCTTTTACATACAATCCCATGGTCTGTGGACCATGGGTGGGTCTCAAAGCTGACTCAACATTTACATAAACAAGGGTCTAAACCCCTTTGAATTCTAACCATCTACGCACTCTACATCCACAAATCATGGCAAATTTACATTAGTTACAAAATATACATCAAAACTTGGATTATTTTAACCCCAAAACTAACCGAGGGGACCCAATCCCAACACACATCATTCAACCCAATACATCATCTCTTCATGATTGTACATAGAAGCAACAATAACCAACATATGGATCATGAATAAGCATACACTTATACAAATAGCTATACAAATCTAGCAACAACATCATATCAACAACTATAAATATCATCCACCATCATGCTAGTCCATAATAATGTCACATGCAAAATGTCATTGAATGTAGCAGCAACAATATAAAACACATAAGCATGGGAAGCATGTCCAACTCCACAAAGAAGCCATGGAAGCATATAAAGTGCTCCCCATGAACTTGTTCCATCTTTCCTCCTGATCACACCTCATCAAAAACATCAATATAAAAAATCCATCAACATAATATAAATATAATCAAAGAGATAACCATAATAACTACATGAAAAAACAATAAGTGCCATATACTCTCCCTGGGCCTATGAAGGCTTCACATCCATTTTGGAGTTTAAAACTTCTATCATGTAAGAGTTTACTAAAATATGTGTTGATCTTCTCTACTCTGAATCGGATGAGGAAGATTACTCTCTTGGTCTCTTCTTACTTTTCACTCTTCCCTTCAACACATACACATTATCAGGAGTTTTGACTCCTGTAGAAATCACTCTCTTTGATTCTTCCTTCTAGATGATGCAACCTTTGGAATTGAAGATCACTTCTTTTCCTCCATCAACCATTTGGGTCACAATCAAGATATTATGCTTTAGTCCTTCAATGAGCCAAACATCTTCTGCATTTTTCCTCTTCTCACCAAGATTGGTTGTACCTCTTCCCAACACTCTAGTGGTTTCTCTACCTTCAAACACAACATGGCCATTCTTAGTTTTATTGAGAAAATGAAATTTTCTCTTATCCCCTGATATATGTTGTGAGCATCAGCTATCTATATACCACATGTCATCCTCATCACGAGAACAAAGTGCAATGCCACATCTTCCTAACTACCTCTTTTGAACAAATGGCCTCAATGATTTGGGAATTTTACAGTCCTTAGCCATGTGCCAAAAACTACGGCACACATAACAATCTATGTGGCTAGGACATGTAGCCAAAGGATCTAATATTTTGGTCCTCATGCTAAATTTCGAACTTCTCGTACTAGACTTGCAATCAATGGATTTATGCCCAAACATGTTACAAGCATAACATAAACCATTAAAAGGACTTTTATACCCAAATGAATACCTCATTCTTTGTTCTCCATACTACTACATGAATGTATCCAAATTTCTCCAACAATAAGATTCTTTATGTCGAAACTGATGACAATGAAAGCACTCACTTTCGTTCAAGAATGGAGCAAAAGAGTTTTGACTTCTCCTTTGAAAATTGCTACCTCCAACCATAGGAGAGAATGGTCTTCTAGATGTAAAAGCTCCTTTTAGTTTTCTATTTTGCTATTTCTTGTGGATTACATTCTTTGTTGTAGATTTATTTGGTTCTTCTTTGACAGTCTTTCCTACATGCAAACTTGACTCACCCTTATGAAGATTGCTGCAAATGTTTCTCACCGGTATGGTGGTATTTGCTTTCTCCAATTGCTAGTTATTTTCCTTAAGCTCCTTTCCCCATTTGTCAATCACACCCTCAAGCACTTCAACATAATATTTTCTATCTTTCTTCTTGCTACAATTGAATTCTTCTAATCTTTTTTATTCAACCATTTGTTCTCTGAAGGTATTAATTTCTTCCTTGATATTCCTCTCGCTTTTATCACAATCCTACAATTTATTCTTATGATCCTTGCATGCATTTGTTAGTCTACCAATTTCACTAGAAAATTCTTCAATAACAACCATGGCAGATTCATAGTGAGCCTTAAGAAGCATATAATTATGATCATAATCTATATCGCTAAACAAATCTGAATCATTATCATTACCACTATCTGAAATATAACTCAAAATAATATCAGTACGACTTATACCTTTTTGATTTGTTATTCTTCATCACTATTGTTTCTGCTGGCTATAGTGTTTTGGTTCATTATTATATCCTTTTTTCAAATTCAGTATATCCAATAGATATGAAACAAAACAAAGTAACGACTTCATTTCATATCTATTCCTTAATGAAAAACTACACTACTTAAATTAAGAAATTTAACCTGCTATAAGATGTGAAAAGACCATAAAATTCTTCCATGGTTTTTTTCCATGATGTTCATAATGAATATTTATGTCTTTTACCTTGTAAAAGAGTGTAGAGTTGGCTTATTCTAGTCTTGAAATGCAATGCATGAACTTTCAAAATATCCCATAGCTTGATGTCTCAGATCCCCACTCTCGCATCTCCATATATATAGGTTTATGTAGACATAACCGAATTTCATGATAGCGAAATCAATGTATTAGGTTGCTTTCTTCAGAGCACCCCTACTTTAGAGATGATAGAAGTTCGTTTAATTGATGACTTGAATTATGATGATCCACGATATGTCACGTTTTTGGAGGAAGTGATTTATTTGAATATATTTTCAAAGCAAGCAGAGATATTGGTATGGGAATATTCTTTTTAAATACACGCTTCAAAATCTTTAAACTATTGACCACTAAAATGGCTTTCGGGCTTCATTTTCTTTTATTTTTTTCTTTATGGAAGGGTATGACGAATGCAGGTTGTATGTGGATACGAGGATGAATTGTACTTTGGATAGGAGGATACAGACACCAGTGGAATGACCAACTTAGTCTTGGGAAACATTGAGTATGGAAGCAGATGGTAGTCTCATGGAGTGGGCATGTGACATTTTTTCCCCATTTTCATTTTGTTTATCATTCGTTGTTTGCATTGGTTCTAATAGTCAGTTTTAATTATTTATCTTTTTTTCATTTATATCATTAACATTCCATGTTTCCAAGGCAAGGTAACATCTTCGGTTGCTTTAGATGAGCAACCTATAGGATTAGGATGTCCCCAATGAGTTTTAAAGATTTGTCCAATATGCCTTGTTGTTTTTGGATTGTCATTGTGGGTTATTGCTTTAATTTTTATCCGATTTGACATTTGATTGACAATGAAATTCCATGGTTTTATAAATTATTTGTATGTTAATTTTTAAAAGTATTTAAGAAATTTTCCTTCAGTAGCCACACTTCAAACAATGGATCTCACATGACTAGGTTTAAGGTTCAGGTTATGTATTTTGTTAAAATTTCCCAAGATTTATATCATATCTCCAGTGTTAGGTTTGGGTTATTTATTTGGTCAAAATTTCCCAATATTTATATCATATCTCAGCCTTTTGAAATTCTTGCATTTATGCCATTCGAATGTAACACGTCACGACAAGGATGATCCCTATTAAGCTCACCAACTCTGTTAGTATGCTTCATTAATCATAATTCAAATGGACTCTGAATTGGCTCTTTTCCTTGACTAAACATTATTAATCAAAGTCCTCTCATTCAAACTCAATCCCAAGTCATACTCAACATTTTGACACGTGAATAACATCGGCTCAACAACAAGTTTTACACCCAAGTCCTTTCAAGTCAGACAAGACTGTCCATTTTAAAAAAAAATTGATCATATCCTTAAATTGTTAGCCCTTGGTCTCCTTCATTAAAGAAAAGATCATTCTATGATCTTGATAATTGGTCTATAAAAATGTGGATGGGGTGAAATATGAGTTAAGCAGTAGAGAAAGAAATTTTCCTTGGCATTGCCTAGAATATTTTGAACTTTTGGGGGCACATCATGTGACACTACCATCATAACACCAACATTTTTTGGTAAATTTCCACTGGAAGAGGCATCCATTGATTCAGGTTCCTCAATTGATGACCATAAATATGATTCTTCCTAAACATTTTTCCTACATGGTGATAATGATATATAGTCCTTATCATCATAAAGTATGGATTTTATTTCTTCACACGTGCTCCACCTTCCCCCTCCCTGCTGGGTTGTGTTATATGCTTTCCACATAGTTAAAAAGGGGTTTGAGGGGTACCCGTAACCCCACTTTATGGGGTCTGGGGCAATGCCCCAAAAATGTTTGGTTTTGGACCCTATGTTAGGTTGGGCGGACCCACCTATGGTTTTGTGCATGATTTTCGCACATGTTTTTTGGACGCGATGGTTTTCGGCCCATGGTATTGGATGTGATGGTTTTCGATCCATGGTATTGGATGCTTCGGCATGTATAAATATGTATTGTAACATTGAAAGGAATAAAATGAAAAATCAAGCTGGTAGTCCCGGTTTTGGGATCCAGGGGAAAATCTCTGTGCATATGTGTTTTTTATGTGTTATGATCTCGCATTGTTTATTTCTCTATAATTTAGAATTCGTATGCAGGTAATTTCTGTATGGGTTTAAAACCTACATTTGGTATCAGAGCTATTTTGGCTTCAAGGGGACACCTTTCTTGCTGACAGGTTTCGCTCGGGCCTGTGGTAGACCCTATTCAATGGGAGATCTGCGAGATCGATTCTGGTGGTGAAAGAAGATGGCGAGAAGTGGGAAGATAGAGATTGAGCAGTTCAATGGTCAGAGTTTTGAGTTGTGGAAACTCAAGATGGAGGATCTGTTGGTGGATAAAGATCAGTGGATCACGGTAGATCTGGGTACTAAACCAATGAGAGTGACCGATGAAGAATGGAAGAAGTTGGATCGGAAGGTGAAGAGCACAATACGATTGTGTGTCTCAGATTCAGTATTGCTGAATGTATCAGGGGAAGCTACGACGAAGGCTCTATGGGAAAACTTAGGGACTTTGTACCAATTTAAGTCTCTGGTGAATAAACTATTCCTGCGGAAAAAGTTGTATAACCAGAGGATGAAAGATGGAGACTCGGTGATAGAGCATCTGAATGCATTTAATACTGTGGTAAGTTAGTTATCATCTATTGATATTAAAATTTCAGATGAAGATAAGGGCATCATTCTGTTGTGTTTTCTATCAGATTCGTGGGATAGTCCGGTTATTGCAATAGGTAGCGATGCAACTGCTTTGTAGTTTGATGAAATAGTCTCAGCCTTGCTGACGGAGGAGATGAGATGGAAAAATATGGACAACCAGAATGGTGATGCCTTGTCTATACCAGGATGGTCCTAGAATAGAAAAAAAAAAAAGTCATCGAGTGGGAGATCTAAATCTCCAGGAAAACCTATAAAGGTGGTGTGCTGGAAATGCGGAAAGGAAGGGCACTTTAGAAGGGATTGTAAATCTGAATCTCTTGATAAAGGAAAGGGATCTGATGATGTTCCTTCTACAGAGGCGAAAACCACCTCAGATGAAGGTGGGGATGTGTACTTGGCTTCTTCAAGTACACATGTAGATCATGAGGCATGGTTAATTGAATCAGGTGCATCCTTTCACTTCACTCCCCATAGAGAGTGGTTCTATGAGGATAAGAAATATGATGGTGGTGATGTCTTCTTAGGAGATGATAGGAAGGCTAGAATCATTGGTCATGGAAAAGTAAAGTTGAAGTTGCAAGGTGGAAGGGTTAGAACCCTTGAGGGTGTTCTGCATATTCCTGCATTGGCCAGAAATCTGATTTCTATAAGCATGTTGGATGATGCAGGTGTAAAGACAGTGTTCGAGAAGGATACCTGCAAGATGGTTTGAGGAGCACTGATATTGATGCGGGGAGTTCGGATTGGAACTCTGTACAAGATGCAAGGTAGCATTGTCGTTGATGGGTGCAATAGTTCTATGGTTCCTGAAAATGGAGCAGAAAATCTAGTGGCCTCTGGAGAGAAGACCATGCTGTGGCATCAAAGGCTTCAACATATTGGAGAGAAGGACCTTCGAATATTTCATGGTAAAGGTATGATAGAATGTATGAGTAATAGCTCTCTGGATTTTGATTTCTGTGAAAATTGTGTATATGGGAAACAGAATCAAGTGTGTTTCCCTTCTGGTGGTAAGTGGACAAAACATATATTAGAGCTTGTGCACAGTGATGTGTTTGGACCTGTGAAAGTTCCATCACTGGGTAAGTCTGTGTAATATGTATCATTTATAGATGAATTCTCAAGGAATACATGGATATATTTCCTTAAGAAGAAATCTGAAGTCTTTGATAGGTTTAAAGAATTTAAGGCTCTGGTGGAAAATTAGACAGAGAAGAAGATAAAGGTGCTGAGGACAGATAGTGGTGGAGAATTCTGTAGCAAGGAATTTGAAGAATTTTGTAAGAAGTGTGGTATAGCATGACAGAAGACTACTCCATATACACCTCAGCAAAATGGAGTCGCAGAAAGAATGAACAAGACGTTGATGGAAAGGGCAAGAAGCATGCTCAGTGGTGCCGGGTTAGGACAGGAATTCTGGGCAGAGGCGGTGGATACTGCATGTTACTTGGTCAACAGGTCACCTTCATCAGTGTTGGAGGATAAGACTCCACAAGAAGTATGAACTGGTAAGAAACCCTCTCTTTCACATTTGAGGGTATTTGGATGTGATGCATATGTACATGTTCCAAAGGAGAAATGAACCAAGTTGGATAGTAAATCTGAAAAGTGCATCTTTATTGGGTATAAGGATGGTTTAAAGGGTTATAAGCTTTGGAACCCAATAAAAAGGAAGGTTTTGTACAATCGAGATGTGGTGTTCAGAGAGGTGAAAGATGTTATTAAACATGAAGTCCAACCAAAGGAACCTGTGAAGATAGAGTTTGAACTAAAGGAGGAAGAATCAGACTCTGTAGCAGAGGAGGAATCAGAAGATGAAGAGCCACAAACTCCGGCTATGAGAAGATCAGCTCGAGAAAGAAGGCAGCCAGAAAGGTATAGTCCATCTGCTTTCTGTTCAAACTTTGCTTTTCCTGTTACTGATGATGATCCCAGAACTGTGAAGGAAGCAGTGGATTCAGAGGATGGAAAACTCTGGAAAGAGGCCATGGTTGATGAAATGGCATCTTTGCACAAAAATAAGGCTTGGGATCTGGTGGAGTTGCCGGCTGGAGGAAACCCATTGGCAGCAAATGGGTGTTCAAGAAGAAGACAAATGCAGAAGGGAAGGTGGAGAAATACAAAGCTCGGTTGGTAGCAAAAGGTTACTCCCAAGTGCTGGGAATTGATTTTGGTGATATTTTTTCTCCTGTAGCCAAGGTAACATCTATTAGATTACTTTTATCTGTTGCTGCTGCTTTTGATTTTGAGGTAGAACAGATGGATGTGAAGATAGAATTTCTTCATGGGGATTTGGGAGAGGAAATCTACATGAAGCAACCTGAAGGCTTTGCGGTGAAGGGTAAGAAAGAACTGGTATGCAACTTAAAGAAGTCTCTGTATGGGTTAAAACAGTCACCAAGGATGTGGTATCAGAAATTTGATACATTTATACGGGGACTTGGCTTCACCAGAAGCAAAGCAGATCATTGTGTCTATTTTAAATTAATTGGTGACCGTGTTATTTATCTGGTCTTGTATGTGGATGATATGTTGTTGGTTGGAAATGACAAAGAAATTATCCAGGATTTGAAGACCCAATTGTCCTCTAAATTCGACATGAAAGATCTCGGTGCTGCAAACAATATTTTGGGCATGGAAATTAAAAGAGATCAGGCAAAGAGGAAGCTTTGGTTAAACCA
>APFE030647795.1:58069-101339 GCA_000404065.3 Pinus taeda
GGTTTTGGGATCCAGGGGAAAATCTCTGTGCATATGTGTTTTTATGTGTTATGCTCTCGCATTGTTTATTTTTCTGTGATTTAGAATTTGTATGTAGGTAATTTCTATACGGGGTTAGAACCTACACTCCCAATTGTATATAGGCATCAATTTCTCTTGCATGCTTCCCTCTGATTGTAAAGTTATGCCCATACATGAAATCCTCGTCATGATCTTGGTTCTTATGCTTCTCTTCTTCTTCTAAGCTAAGCAATCAGAAAAACATTACCTCCCTACCACCACAAATAAATAAACCATTTTTCCTACACTATCTTTCAAGCTCCACAAGAGGAATACTAAACAATTCTTGAGATGTTGCTCCCTTTCCAATGACCATGGACAAATCTTGATTTGAACTAGATCCATCTGTTATGTTTGTAATATTGGATTCAAAACTATCAAGGTCCTTCAATGGTGGGGCATCTCCACATATTGAATGAAAGGGAAGGACACCTGAATTTCCAAACCAAAGAAAGGTAGCTCTCCATCCATTCACATAAGCATATGAAAGGAGAAACCAGTTTGATCAAACTTGGAGAAATTTCATCACTCTCTCCTGCAAGGACACCATAATATAAATGTAAAAAAAATAAAAAAATATCCACACAATCATTACACTAATTATGATATTTTTTTACGAGTAAAAATTACCAACCGCTTTGCTAATTGATGACAAATAAAGGGCTTTAGCTTAATACATGATCTATTTTCATCATTACTATCCTCAACCTGTTATATTATTTAGAGTGTGATTCCATGAATTTGCAGACATGTTTTTCCACATTTTTGATTTTATGTCCCACACAATTTCAATCGTGCTACATTTGGCCTCCTCTACTTCCCTAGGCTACATGTGTTAAAGAGGGTAGAAAACACTAATGAAATGTTCTTTTCCATAAGTTCTTCTCATCTTTTGGATGAATTCTGTGGAAATTTTATTCGTGCCAATTATGTGGTAGGAAATAATGTTCCATTATTTTTTTTTATGAGTTATCATTCTTCTATTGTACTAGTTCATTACACCTATGTCATGTAAATATCAAGTTGAGTGGGTTTTACATTTTATTTCCACTATAGTTAACAGCTGAATATATAAGTTTTCTGTTAGGTTGAATGATGGGACAACACACTTTTATTTTCACTAGTGCTCTCTTTTTCATATACTATCACAAGTGCACAAATACAAACTCACTTTTACTTTTACCTGGATAAGCAAATGATGACAACTTTGTATTTTGTAGTGACAAGGATAACTATGTATTGGAGCTAGACCTTGAGCCCTTCATTTCATCCTTTCCTTACCCAACACAACCATCTTCTATTGGTAACAGAATACAATTTTTGAGCCAACATTTGTCTTCAATAATATTTAATGATAAATAAAGAACACAACCATTGTTGGATTCCCTTCGAGCACACAAATACCAAAGCCATGTCATTTTTATTTCCTTGGTTAATATATTGCATCATTTTGTTTGATAGTTAATTAATTATTATTCTATGCCAATAAGTCTCTATCAAGTGGCAGAGAAGGATGACCTGGTTGTTTTAGAGATATATAATATGAATTAATTAAAAATTCAGAGGGTTATTTTGATTCTCAAATTTATATTTCACTTCTTTAGAGAAAAATATATATTCAAATACCAACTCAACTCAAACTAAACTAAAATAGAGAATCCTAGTTATGAAGATGTTTCTTTCTCCATACCTTATAATGACATTATTTTTTTGAATTATACTTGAAGTTCAGTGATAATAACCTGGATTTATATATTTGTTTTACCGCCAAATTTAAATCATGGTAAAAATACGAATATCCCATTAAATATGACCTAAAGATGATTCAAAGAATATCACCTTTAGTCTGAGCACGTGGTAGAGTAATTTCTTAGGTGTGAAGTTTTATTTATAGAGGCATTGTTTGTTTATTTGTTTTGGTTAGAAAATGGTTTTCTCTTGCTTTTATGTGACTTTGAATTTATCATGTCTAGCATGTTGAGAAATGGGAAAGAATAATGTGTGAAATTTATCTTGCAAAAATTGATGTTGAATGAAAGGATTAAGATTTTAACCAAGCTACAATCCGCTTTGGTAAAGGTAGAGGGACATCCTAAAAAGTTACCTAAGAATAGACCATATAAATAGTTTGAACATAAGTAATATATGGCTTTTTCGTTTGCAGATATGTTTATTTTTCTATCTAAGATATCACAACAAGACAAATATTGATATTGTAGAAATTGTTAGAGGACCTCATTGAGGTTAATTTTTCTCATGTACTACTTGATTGATACATTCTTATGATAGGAAGGATTTAAATACGAATTAATATGTTACCAAAACAAATTGTATTCAAATTTTATACATATAAAAGATAAAAACAAATGTCAATTCCTTCATTTGATTGTTACTTGACTTTGGTGTGGGTAGGTTACATGAAATGTGATTGGAAAAAGGATGGGGAGACAATATAGAGTTCATGTCTTGGATATGAAGCAGACCAATAAGGAAAGGGAGATAGCCTATTGAACAGGAGGATGACCATTGAATTTCATTTCATTTCATTGAATAGCAGAAACCACTATTCAATAATGCCCTGTTTAGACTATCTCTATTTATGAGATTCTGGTACGATCCATAGTAAAAGGATGGATTTCTTCAGGTGTAGGATCCAATGTAATATGATTAAGGCATACTATAAGATATAATTTCATAATGAGTATAGAAGAGGTAGTTTATACACCAAGCCGAGAGGATTAAGAGGATAAAAAATGAATTCAATTTCAGTAACTTCTGCTAAGGAAATATGATAAAATAGGAAGTCAAAGTGAAAGAAGTTCCACTTATGAAACTCATGGCCTAGGGTACAAAAGGTGTGGTTGCTCGATAATATCCATCCATAAAAAGATGAGAAATAAAAGTCCCAATTAATGGATGTTGTTGTACAACTTAGTTAGTTGTGGTGGGATCCTTTGAGGAATCACTGCCTTAGGAATGAAATCACTCGACCATGATGCTACCATAAGGGAGGGGGAGAGGAACTTGAGTTGCTTGACCACAAGGAACATAAGTAAAAACTTAACTTGCTAATGTTATGGCCAAGTTTTTCCCTCATACCTTGACTGACACCACCCTTGAGTGGTACTAGTTTCTTATTTCTTATTCTATTGAGTCTTTTGATTAGCTCTATGAATCATGATACATAGGTGAGAAAATTAATTCTACCAAAGAAAATGTGGTTGCTAAGGTCTAACTGGATATTTGATCTACACTCCAGAGAAGGTTGGCTATTGAAATATTTGGGTGGTTATTTCTTCTACTTTAGGCTCTACCTCATGTGCTAGTGGCTTTACACTCTCAATCTCAAGCTTGTCTACTCTGGTGAAACAAGTTAATCAGAGTTTCATTTGTTGTTGGAGATCCTTTAGGCACTTCATCCATTGACTTTGGAATTTTTTCTAGTACGTATTCCTATGGTTTTTATTGTTGTGATTGTTTCACCTCATGGTTATTTTGGGTAAGAAAATGTTTTAGGAATGCGTGATAAGATATCGATGGATAGGTAAACATTTTTTTTATAATTGAAGTGTTCATTCCATGATATCCTCTCTTTATTGTTTGATTGTATTTTGAACATTTATTTTGATTTTTCTTTGTATTTTAATATGAAATTAAAAGTACTTGGTATTACGTCTATTTAAACAAAAACCAAAGCTTGAAGATGAAATTAATATTACACGTTATTGATTGAAATCCTTTTAACTGTTTTGTATTGAAATATTTTCATGGTTATTAGAAAAGTTTACTTTCATGTTGTTATTTGAGAGCATGTTGTTTATATACTTGACCAAGTTCATTCATTAGACAACAAATTGTTGTTGGAAATAAAATGACAAGGATTATACATCACACCTCAGATTATTTATTTTAACACGTTATTTACAAATTGATTTTTTTTATCATGTAACTTAGTTGGCATGATTGTGCCTAAGCTTTCCCTGAAGCTTGAATACTAAGTTACTAAGGTGTTATTTTCTATGGTGACTTTAGTTTGTTTGTACAAGTCATCTAGCCACATAGTGGCCACTATCGCTCAATAGTGGCCACTATGTCTTTAACATTGTTGATGTTGAGGTATATGTAATATAAATCCTTTATAGTCTAATTTCATTTATATTCTAGTGTTCATCGTCTTTCATGTCTTACAGTCTGCATTCTAGGGTCTTTTGTTTTTAGAAAAAGAACTTAGTATTGATGGTAAGCAGCATGATTTGAAGAAAGAGGAGAACACTAACACTGGAGCGACAAATACAAAAAGAGAGAGAAAAAAACCAGTATAGTGGTACCCTTAAAGGCAATATCCCACATAAGGCACACACATAGAGACTGATGTTCAAGTCTTCATAGATGGTGAATTCACCTACTATGACTTGACAACACAATGATAATGTTCGATAGTGATGAAACAACATTTCATGTGTAAATTGTAGTCCAGCCAATGTTAAGTTCGAAACTCATATTATAATACTCGACATTTCATATAATATAATTTATGTGGTTGAAATTATTTATAGTTGCACTCGATATTATTTAGTATTTTAACTAACATATGTAATTTTGAATTTTCATATTATATGAACCAATTCACATTGTATGATGTTTTTTTAATTTAGTCGCAAAATCATACTAATTAATCTATGTTGATTAATAATGAACACATAAAATAAATCTAAAATTACTAAATTAGTAGTTTATATTGATTAATGATGAACAAAAATAAAATGAATATACGACTAAATTAATTGTAATGATTATTAATGAAAATAAATGAAATGAATATAAACTACTAAATAAGTCGTTTATATAATGAATATGAAACTACCAAAAAAAATATAAATGACTACTGCAAATGATTAATTTTTCATTACAAATGACAACTAAATTTTGCACATATATGACTATTAGTAGCTAATATACAATATCTTATAACATGATAAAAATTTAGTCATATTTATTTGGTCATTAATTGGTCTAAAACGACGACTAAAATTTTCATATATATGACTATTAGTAGCTAATTTACAATATTTTATAACAAGACCAACATTTTGGTCATATTTCTTTGGTCATTAATTGGTTTTCTCAGATGATCATATAGTAATATATTTTGTTGTATATTTGGTTATTAATTGTGGCAATTAATGACTAAATCAATAACTAGTTTAATGACCAAATTAATGACTAAATATACTGCTAGATTATAACATTGAAACAATCAATTAATGACTAAGCTAAAAATGACTAAGAGTTGGTCGCGTAATAAGATACTGTAAATTAGCTACTACTGGTCACCGACTGAAAAATAGTCATTTATATGCAAATTTTAGTCGTTGTTTTAGTAACTAATTAGCCATTTTGTACTAGAGCCCTATCTAAAATGATCCTCAATATCCCAAATTGCACCTAGACTTGTCTAAAAAACAGGTTTGTGGCTTATTGCTCGTTGATGTTATTTTACAGGGCATCTAGAAAACGCATCTTGCTGAACCTATCTTTTACCACAAACAGGTAGTCATGTCCCTTATTTGTCGTTGATAAACCTCCCACAAATTCCATGGAAATTATTTCCCAAGGGCAATTACGTACACGTAAGGGATGATATAGACCCTATTTCCTATTACTATGCCTGCTGGTAAAACAAAGCAAGCATCCTCTTATGAACCTAGTTACCTGCTCTTGCATCTTGGGCCAATACACATACCTATGTAAGTTAGCCACAGTCTTCCCTACACCAAAGTTCCCTACAACCTTTGAGGTGTGAGCCTCTCTAATCAGTTGCAATCACTAACCTTTAGGAACACACAAATTATCTAGCCTATAGAGTAGCCCATCCTCGAGATGGTAGTCAACAGCACTATTATTCACGCAGATGGATTTGACTCTAAAACTACTGATACACCTCCTTGAAGTCTTCATCCTGTAAATATGCCTCTCTGTATGCATCATGGGTGAATGGCTACATATGCATAAGAATCCCCAAAGACGTAATCTTTGATGTGGGTGGCGATGAAAGCATGTCGGCCAACTTGTTTGTGATTCCCTTCTTATATTTGATAAACAAATGGAGTTGTTGTAAAAACCCCATCTACTTGTAACGTCTAGTGATGAGCCTCAATATTGCAACAAGAATACTGCAACTCCCAAGGCTACCAACTTAAATTATTAACCCGGGCTTCGTACAAACTTAAGAGGTTTCAACACTATATGTGCAACATACAATGTGTCATTATTTATTTGATCTGATATAATGGAGTGAATTTATTTAAATCAAAGGCTAAACTAATTTCATAAATGGAAATTTTACTTTGAATATAAATTAATCCTAGGCAAGAACAACAATTTGTAATTGAAATTCTAAGAGCATGTATTCAACTAAATAGGCCTAATATACTTTGTAAAAAGGAATGACCTAATTGGTGTTTTTTATTCCTAAATCATGGATTTAGAGCATATGGATCATGCTTCAAGCCTAAGAGAAAAAAACAAGATTTTGGAGAAAATCTGGTCAAGTTTACATGTATTACAGGAGTTCTACAAGAGGTTGCTACAGGCGAAACAAAATTGCTATAAGCTAAACACAATTGCTATAGGAGGAGACAATTCACCAAATGACCAAGTAAATCAAATGAAAATGGGATAGGACAATTTTTTATTATCATTAATTATCATGTATTAGAAAACCATTCCAAGTGGAATCACTCCAAAATACCTTTGTTTTTTTTAGACAAAAACGGTTGTTTTATTTATGAGGCGTCAGCTATAATGCAGCTGGAGAATACATCATTTTCCTGGAGAATCCAGCGGTTACACAACCCTGAAAGAACCAGAGCCAATCGTTTCCCTTTCGGATTTATAGCCTTTCTCTGATTGCTGGAAGGCCCGGTGGCAGTAGCTCTCCCCAAAGCCGCAGGCGGATTCGACTGTCTCAGAACTCCGGCAGTCTTCTTCTTGTAGATTCTTTGGATACGCTTACAGCAGAGAGAATGCGTGAGGCAACAATTCAGCAGCAAATCCAGCGAGCTCTTTTTAGGGGATGTTGCAGAAACAGTCGAGCTAGTTGACTGACATCGAACCTTTGCTTCCCAAAACGCCTTTGTTGGCTTCCATATCTGCTTGGGAGTTTAAGTTCCCGAGGATGTGATAGAAGGAGATCTTGTGAAATTTGGGCAAAACAGATCTGATTCTCCTGAGGATGGTTGATAACTGGAGCTGCGAAGGATTCTTTTTGGAGTGCAGAGCCTGAATAACAATTCTGGAGTCCCCAAAAACTGATATGGAACGGACATTGCCTTTGATCGCTTGTGAGAGCCCCTGCCACAGAGCCAGAGCCTCCGCTCTGTTGTTGGATTCCTTGCCTAATCCCCAGGCAAACCTTAGCTGCATTGAGCCATCCGGGCACAATAGAACTCCGCCTCCACCTACGAAACCGGGATTGCCTTTGGAGGCCCCATCAAAAAACAGGCAATGCTCATTCAGATCCGACCTCCATTTTATGAACTCTTGCTCCTCCAGCCTAATTTCCCAGTTATAGGGAACGTTGATAGCGATGGCAGCCTCATCTTTATGATTTGGGACCAAACTGTTCAGCCAGAGTTCCTCTTCTCTGTTCAGGGCTTTCCCAGGTTTTTTGGAAGTGTTGGCATCCAGAGTTTCTCCTAAAAGAGCTTTAATTTTGGTGATGACTTTGAGCGGGTTGCAGCTTCCATTTCTGAAAAGTCTGTTATTCCTTTCCAGCCACAGCTTCCAACAAACGAACTTGGGAATCCAGAGCCAGCAGTTTTTGAGAAGGATATTTTTGGAGAGACCATACGGCGACAATTTGCTCCAGGACTGGAAAAGGTTTTGGATGTTTCTCGGGAGTTCGAAGTTATCAGCTTTTAGCATGAGGACTCCCCTCCAGACTTCTGATGCAAAGGGGCAAGTTAAGAACAAGTGATCAGCTGTTTCTTCCTCTGACTTACACAGATTACACCAGGATGGACCTTCCATACCGCGCCTACGGAGATTATCTCGAGTGAGGATACTATTATGAGCTAATGTCCAGCAGAAGAAATCTATTTTGGGAAGAGAGGGGGAATCCCAAATAAACTGCCATTGAGCTGGGTTTGGGGGAGCATTTGGAATGGCCATGATGCTTTTGTATCCTTCAGCAGTAGTGTACGATCCTGTGATAGATCCCCACCCTCGCTTGTCTTTTGCTGAAGCTTTTACAGGGGCTTTCCCTTGAAGCTTATCCAATAGAACAGAGGCTTCACCCTCCAGCCATTGAGGGACCTCCCCCAATTGCCAGCTTTCCCAAAGACCATCTTCCGACCAAGAGGAGATATCCCAAAGAGTGTTCAGGTTGCGACCTTGCAGCCAGTTTCTGATATTAGAAATTTTTTCCTCCTGGTTCATCGGATGGTCACCTAGAATAGGATCATCCCAAATTCTTATTTTTCGCCCATTACCTAGAATCCAATACAACTTTCGACTAAAATGATCCCAAGCTTTGATGCAGAGACTAAAGACAGGAGAGCCTTTAGTGGAGCGAGGCGGCTGGTCCAGACATCTGAGGCGCTTCCCATGGAAATATTTTCTCCACAAGACCTTCTTGCTCCAGCTAATTTTCCCAGAGACAATGTCCCAAAGCAGCTTGGTTCCCAAGGCCAGATTTTGAGTAGACAGATCGCGGATTTGTAATCCTCCTTCCATGAATGGTTTTTTTAGAGTGTCCCATTTAACAAGGTGCAACCTTCTTTCATTGTTTTTCCCCCCTTCCCACAGGAAGCGTCTGAGCAGAACTTCCATCTTGTTGATAAAGGTTTTAGGGGCCAAGAGGATAGAGTGCTGATATAACGGAAGACTTGAGAGGACCGCTTTCATCAAAATGATCTTCCCCGCGTTATTCAGCCATGAATCTCCCCAGGCATTGATTCTGGATTTGATCTTGTCCAGCAAGGGCGTCCAATGGGCAACCTTGGCAATGGTTCTGAAGATAGGAATCCCCAGGTATTTGAAGGATTCCCAATCCCAAGACCCTTCCATTTGGAGAATCCTTGCAATATCAAAAAGTTCCTTGGCTGAGCAATTCCAACTATATACTGTGCTTTTAGCATAATTGATCTTGCTGCCCGAAACTTCTCTGTAGCTGTCCAACTCCTTCTTAAAGGAATTTGCAGAGTTTATGCTTGCCCCACCCAACAGAAGCGTATCATCAGCAAATTGGGCATGGTTTATGTCTTTGACCTGATGAACCATTCGGAGTCCAGGAAGGATTTGAGACTGGAGATTGTGATCCAGTTGGAAGCTGAGAACTGAGGCTTGGATCGCGTAGAGCAGCGGGGACAAAGGGCAACCTTGTCTGAGTCCCCTAGAGGCTTGGAAGAAATTTGAAGGACGCCCATTTACTAAAGGCGCAATCCAAGGAGAGGAAATGCAGGCTTTTATCCAGTTAATGATAGCTGGTGAAAAGCCCATTTTATCCATTACCATAAACAGGAATTCATGCTTTACTCTGTCAAACGCATTTGCCAGGTCAAGCTTAATCACCATTCCTTTTTCCTTTCGGTGATAGCTTGAATGAACAGCTTCTTGCACCAGCACTATATTATCAAGAATTTTCCTCCCTTTGATGAAACCACCTTGATTTTCTGGAATAATGGCAGGAAGGATTTTTTTGAGGCGATGGGCTATAATTTTGGTTATAAGCTTGTAGCTGGAGTTGCACAACGAAATAGGCCTAAATCTGCTGAAATTGGCTGCTCCTTTCTCCTTTGGTATCAAGGCCAGAAACGCTGAATTGATGCCGCCTCCGATCTTGGCACAAGATTGGGATTTCTTTACCATTCTCAGAAGGTCAGAATTGATTATATCCCAACAGGACAGGTAGAATCTAACAGGGAACCCATCTGGACCCGGAGCTTTGTCCGGTTCCATACTGTCCAAGGCACTTCTGAGATCTTTCATGCTGATAGGGGCCATCAGCATAGCGTTGGTAGGATCTTGGACACAATTAGGGATCAAATTCATCGGATAGATCTGGGGATCCAAAGGGAGTTCGTCCGGGGCGGAGTAAAGATCTTTAAAGTAACTGTGAGCTGCCCGCTTTATTTCTTCAAAGTCTTTGACCACCACCCCTTGATGGTGAATTTCTTTAACTGATTTGAATTGCTTGCGGGCTTC
Source organism: Pinus taeda (assembly GCA_000404065.3). Lineage (NCBI taxonomy): Eukaryota > Viridiplantae > Streptophyta > Pinopsida > Pinales > Pinaceae > Pinus > Pinus taeda. The sequence continues at coordinate 68,336 of APFE030647795.1, forward strand.
AACATGCTTGTGGAAAAAGCTGGTATTTTTGTCCCCAGCTTGTAACCAGAGAGCTCTGGATTTATGCTGCCAGAATTCTTCTTCTACCCTTCTTGCTTTGTGAAACTCTTTTTGCAGGTCAATTTCTCTCTGAAGAAGGTCTTGGGTGACTTCAGTGTTTTCCATCAACATTTGGTGGATAGCTAGATTGTCCATGGCCTCTTTTATGTTGGAGGAGGGGGATTTCAGTGATCTTGCCCAGTCCTTGAGTCTTCTTTTGAGCCTCCTCAGCTTTTCTTCCCAAACATAGAAGGGGGAACCTTGAACCGGTCTTTTCCAGACTTCAGAAACCATCTCTTGGAACCCCTCGTGCTGAAGCCATAATGAGCTGAATCTGAAGGGAATGGGCCCGAGATTTTCTTCCGTGGAGAGATCAAGAATAATGGGTTTGTGATCCGAGATGCTGTTTGGCAAAATTTTGGACGAAGTCGTGAGACCACAGGTCAGGAAAGAGGTTTGAACCAGAAAACGGTCTAACCGAGCTGCAATATGATTTGGACCCACTCTTTTGTTGGACCATGTGAACTTCCCGGATGAGGGCTTGATATCCTCTAGATCCCATCCCAATATGAGATCTTCAACCCATTCTCTTGCTGGGTCCCTGACCTGGGATCCTCCCCTTTTCTCATTTGCAGCAAGAGTAACATTCATATCCCCAGCTATGATAATGTTATCAGGGTTATTCAGAGAGAGATAGGACGAAATTGAATCCCAGCAAAGATTTTTTTCAGAAGGGAGAACATGAGCATAAATATTGAACAAACTTACTTGATGACCGGAGTCTTTGTGGAGGAGCTTCGTGAATATCCAGTGGGTGGAGTTCTCTTTTTGAAGCAGGTCATATATATTGCTGTCCCAGAAGGTAGCGATTCCTCCGGAGGTGCCTCTTGCACTGACGGCACAACCAATACCTTTTCGCCAGAAGGATTTGCTGGTATTAAGGAGGAAATTTTCCTCCATCTTTGTCTCCTGGATTAGAAGGATTTCAGGCGAATGCATTCTGACTATATCTTTGAGGGCCTCTTCTTTTAGCTTGCTGCCTAATCCTCTGCAATTCCAGGAGACGTACTTCATTATTTATTGGCTTGGGAGGCTGTGGCTCCTTTTGGAGCCGGGCCATGCTTGCGCCCAGACCTTGTCTTCATCATTCCCTTGAGAGTTTTTTGGGATCCTTGAAGAACATCCCTATAGGTTTTCTCCTCTCTTAGTTTCTTCTTGGATTTTCGCCCCCTGGAAGACTTGATAGGGGTGACTTGAGAGCTGTCTGATTCATCGGTTCTTCCTTCTGAGTCTTCATCTGATTCGGAGGCCAGGCTTATGTGATCTTCATTATCTTTGTTTCCTTCAGTGCCTCCTGAGGCTGGGGGGGTGGTTGTTTCAGTACCCATTCCTTTTGCTTCCTTCATTGGGTTTCAGTTGCTTCTTGAGTCTCGATGGGTTCTGCGTTCCCACCAGAGGAGGTTCCCACTATTGGATCTTCATTGTTCTTCAGGTTGGACTTCGACTGCTCCCCTGAACCAGAATTTTTCTTTTCTGTTGGTCTTGGGATAGCCTTTCCCCTTTTAATTTCTTTCCATCCCTCCTCGTCCTCCTTAGTTCCGACTTGAGATTTGGGGCAGTTCCGATGGAAGTGTCCGTGTTCATGACATGTTCTGCACTTGAACGGAAGTTGTTCGTAGTCCAGCATTTGATAGTGCTGCCATTCTCCCACTATGATTTTAATCTCTTCTGGAAGCCCAACCTCTAAGTCCACCTCCACACAAATTCTTGCACAAGTGTATTAGCCTTTAGGATCTGCTTTGTCAATGAATCTGCCCAGACCGTTCCCAATCTTTTGCAGTGACTGATAGCTCCAGCAATGGATCGGTAGATTGGGAAGCCTAACCCAGACTGGAACTTCCTTCGGAACATCTACTGAGGGATCAAAATCCGGGGTCCATTTATTAAGGTACAGACCCTGGTTTCCCATGAAATATGGTCCATTCCTGAAAACCAGATCCCGGTCTTCTTTGGTGGTGAACTCAAAAATGAAGAAACCTCTCCCTACCGGATAGCAGATCACACTGTTCTTCAACTGAGGCCTCCAGTTGCGTTGAATCCATTCGTCCGTGGTTTTGGTAGAGGGTCAGCGCCCCATGAACTGCCCGACCAATCCTCTATCAGCAAGGGCAAGAGCAATTTTGATCGGCTGATCCTCTTGCAGGGCTATCTTGAGCACTTCCTCGAGTTTTTTAATGAATTTTGGGATATCTGGGGCAGGGCGTTTCTTTCCTTTCTGCTTTAATAATCGCCGGAAGGCTTCTTCAGAGGATAGTGGAGGGGTGGGAGAGGATTCCCCACCCCCAGGATCACCCATGGCTGCCTCGCAGGAGCGCACTCTTGGATCTCAGGAGCCTCTGCGACCTTTCAACTCCAAGAAAAAAACTGCGATGCTCAGAAAGGCACCAACTGAAAACTCACCGCTACAGAGGGAAACGGATCCAGGGAGGAAGCCGGGTCAGCCGCGGAGGGCCAAGGCCGCCGTCACGAGCCCTAGCAGAGCTCCGCCATATCGTTTCCGTCCTCGATCGCTCGTTCAGCAAAAAAAACTCCAAAATACCTTTGTTAACATGTGTTAAAAAAAAGAAAAACTTTACTACTCTAAAAACTGAAATTCAAGAACTAGTGAGCTAGTTAACGTATCAAATGTCTAACCTAATCAAGTGAAAATGCATAGGGGTAAATTTAGTTATAAATTAAATGTTATTATGACCTAATACAAGTGGAATCAAATTAATTGAAGCTCATTAAAATGTTATAAAAAATAGCAGAGAATTACTACTTTTTGCTACAAGGGACTTCCAAAAATTCTAGATTTGTAAACTAGTTTACCGATCCAAGTAGCTCAATGATGAATATGAATTTTAAAATATATTATAAGGATTATTCATGCTTATAATAATTTAGAAACTCACTTCAATCATTTAACCCAATCCTACAACAAAAGAAACATCAATACTAAACGAAGAAATAGGAAAAACAAGAATAAGAGATGCATGTGAAGAAGAAGTGAAAATAAGTAAATAAAATTATAAAAAAGGTTATGAGGCTTCTAGGATGGCCAAGGCCAAGGAAACACAAAGTATTATGAATGATAAAAAGGTTTGGAAGTTAAAAATGACACCAAACTTCACTATTTGAATCAATCCAAGTACATCAATGCTAAAAATGAAAGTGGAGTTGCAAAAATACAAGTTTTCTCCACAAGAAGACTAAGAAATACACCCCCCTAGAGGCCAATTCGAATTGATACTTATAAAAAATGGCGAAGAATAATTGTGCTTGAAAGGAGGAATATTTTCCCTCCAAAATCCCTCAAATAGTGGATCTAGTTCCCAACACTAGGAATCTACATTAAATGACAAGGAACACATTCCTAGATTTTCTCAATCACTAGAGCTCAAGAATTTGTCAATAATTTCATGATATTTTGTTCATTTATTATCCAATATTGATCCTCCTATAGGATAGATCAAGTCCCTATATTATCTCCTCTTACAGATCTTCATAATATTCCCAATATATCCCAATATTCTTCAAAACTAAATAATATTAGGAACACAATAAGCAAGGATAAACCAAATTCCTAAGGACCCATTAATACTAAAAATTAACTCTGTGATGTGCAATTGAGGGGGAAAATACATGTTTTATATGTTTATAAATTATCAAATGGGCTTAATAAAATAGACCATTTTGGGGCCCATCACCTGGTCTATTGCAGCTTACTCTGGGTCTACAAGTACTGTAGCGGCTGATGATCTGTGTGGATTATTGTCTCCTTTCCCATCAAATAATGCTTACACTTCTTCATATATTGTGCCATGGCATAGAGATCCTTGTCATAGGTAGGGTAGTTAAAATTTCCCCATGGAAAAATTCAGAATGGTAGCATACATTCCTCCCACCCTACATCAAGACAACTCCCATAACATACCCAATTGCATCTGTCTCCGCTTCAAAGGGATGCTTCAAGTTTGGTAATTACATAGTTGTTGCTTGAATGATATTATTCTTTAGCTATTTGAAAGCCCTTTTTTTACCTTTTCCCCACTGGAAACTCTTTCCACTTGCTGTTATGGCATGGAGCAGTGTTGCTACCATTGAAAATGAGGATTATGAATTTTCTCAGGTACTGTGTGGCTCCAATGAAATTCCCAACCTCAAAAACATTAGTAGGCATCGACCATTCATGATGGCCTCCATCTTGGAAGGATATATCTTCAACTCTCCTCTACTGATCACATACCCTAGATACACCAAAGACTCATGCAAAAAATCACACTTCTTGAGATATTCTAGTAGCTGGTACTTCTTCAATGTTTCTAGCACCTGCATCAAATGTGACATATTCTCCTCCTAGGTAGCACTATATACTAGTATATTATCCAAAAGGAAAATAAGAAATGAATCTATAAAAGGGAGAAATACATCATTCAATAATCTCATAAATGTAGTTGTTGCATTACATAGGTCAAATGGGATGACTAACCACTCATACAAACCTTTCCTAGTTTTGAAGGTGGATTTCTATCTATCTTCTTCTTTAACTCGTACCTAGTGATATCTAGACTTCAAGTCCAACTTGGTGAAGTATTTTTATTGTTGCAACTGATCCAAAAAATAATCTATCCTAGGCAGGGGGTATCTGTTCTTGAGCGTGATTTTGTTCAATGTACTATAGTCTATACACATCTGCCAAGTCCCATCCTTCTTTGGCACAATGATGATGGGTGACTCAAATGGTGATGTACTCGGTCAAATGGCACCCTGTGTGTTAGGAAACTAGCTCACAAAAAGATATAAAAGATAGATCAACGCCTTAGAATTCATCCTCTTTGAGGGGGAAACCTCCTTTACATTACACAAATGAACAATTCTTGGATGATATAAATGATTAAACCTCCCTTCTATATATAGTAGTATAAGGGATCACAATATAATCAAGTTGACATAATAGTAATAACATAAGGACACAAAAATAACAATAGTGGGTTTCTATGGGGTATACTAATAACAATATGGGGACAATAGGGACACAATAATAATAATAAGAGATACAATGACAATAGTAATGGGGGAATCACTAGCATTATAGGGGCCTAGCATTACCCTCTCCTTCTGAAAAGCGTTGTCCTCAATGCTTGAGTAGTTTTGGATGCTTCTGTATAAAATTATCATCCTACCATGTGCAATCTTCAGTGGATAAGTTCTTCCACTTGATGAGATACTCTGAAATTGATCGATTTCATAGCTGTCGAGTTCTTGTTTCTGTGATTGCTTCTGGTTCTAAAATTATTTTTCCTTCCTCATCAAGTTCTGGCAATATTGTTTGAACTGGGAGCATGTGACTTATAACCTTCTTTAAACATGAAACATGGAAAACTGGGTGCACTCAGGAAGCTATAGGAAGCTCCAATTTGTATGCCATAGTACCAATCTTTTGCAACACCTTGTACAGACCATAATACTTTGGTGATAATTTATTATCCTTCTTAGCTTGCTTGATGGACATTTTTTTATATGGTTGTAGCCATAGGAATACCCAGTCACCTACATCAAAACTTATTTTAATGCGATGTTGATCTGCTTGTTGTTTCATTCTATTCTACACCAACATGAGGTTATCCTTTAAGAGTTGGAGAACTTGTTGTTGATGCATGTGATGTTCCACTGCTTGAACCTTATAATTTTCTCTTAAATATGATGTGATGGATGGTGGATGATATCCATAAAGTGCCATAAATGGGGTCATTTTTGTTGCAGTATGGAAGGAAGTGTTATACCACCATTTAGTGAGGCAACCATTTGACCCATTGTGTCTATTTATCAGATACAAAGCAACGAAGATTTCCTTCCAAACATTTCTTTACTATCTCTATTTTCCCATTAGATTGAGGATGATAAGATGTGCTATGAGCTAACTGAGTACCGAGACAAGAATATAATTCTGCCCAAAAATTTCAAGTGAAAATGGGATCTTTGTCGCTTACAATAATCTTTGGGTTTCCATGTAGCTTTTGAATTGTTTCCATAAATGTAGTAGAAATTGTATTGGATTTAAATGGACATGATAATGCAAAAAAGTGTGCATATTTGGTAAGTTTGTCCTTCAAACTTGGGTAAACCTGTGATAAAATACATTGAAACCTCCTCCCAACGTTGGCTTGGAATGGATAAAGGTTGTAATAGACCAGGGGTCTTAAATGTTTCAACTTTATTTTGTTGTCAAACCAAACATTCTGCCACAAAATTCTTAATATATGATTTAAGGCCATCCCAAAAAAATTGCTTCTTAACCCTGTGGTATGTATTTAAAAATCCCAAGTGCCCTCCTAAGGTAGAAGTGTGCAATTCCATAAGAATCTTTTGTTTGAGTTGGGGATTCTTACATAGGTATAAGCGATCTTTGTACCATGACAAATCATTTTTCTAGCTAAATGTATCAGATGTACTAGGATCTTGTTGTAACTTTCAAATGAGTGCCCACACTTCTTCATCATTCTTCCATTCCTCCCTTGCTTCGTTTGTCCAATTTGGTTGGATAATAGAAATGGCACACAACAATTCTTCCACATCCTCATCCTTTCTTGAGAGTGCATGTGCCACAACATTTTTCTTACTTTTTTTGTAGATGGTTTCAAAGTCATAACCCAACATCTTTGTGACCCATTTTTGTTGCTCTTTAGAGGATAATATTTTTTCTAAAAATTATTTAAGACTATCATGATCTGTTTTTACCTTAAAGTGTCTTCCCATTAGGCAAGGTCGCCATTTATTAAGTGGATGTAGTATTGCCAACATTTTGTTTTCATAAATATCTTTGTGCAAATAATTTCCCTTGATTGGATGACTTCCGAAAGTAATGGGTCTTTCATCTTGCATTCAAACAACACCAATTCCATTTCCTATAGCATCACATTTCACAATAAAGGTTTTTGTGAAGTCCAACGTAGCTAAGGCCAGTGCTTGGCACATTGCCTCTTTAAGATGTTTGAAGGCCTTTGTTGCTTATGGAGTCCATGAAAATGCATCTTTCTTCAATAATGTTGTTAGAGGTGCTGCTATTCTCCCATAATTCTTAACAAAGTTGCGATAATACCCTGTCAACCTGAGAAATCCTTGCAAATGCTTGATGGATGTGGGGATTTTCCATTCCTTAATGGCTTTAATTTTGCTAGGGTCTACCTTAACACCTTGATGAGATACAATATGACCCAAATATTCCACCTCTTGTACTCCAAAGAAACGTTTTGAGATTTTTTCATATAATGTTTCTCCTCCAATAGTTTGAACACCTTGTCAACATGTACAACATGATCCTTCCACGACTTGTTGCAGATTAGTATATCATCCAAAAATACTATCACAGGTTTTCTAATGAAGGGTTTGAAAATGGAATTCATCAAACCTTGAAATTTAGAAGGTGCATTGGTAAGGCCAAAAGGCATGACAAAAAATTCATAATGACCCTCATGAGTTCTAAATGTTCTTTTTGGAATGTCTTCAGTATTCATTCTGATTTGATGATATCCTAAATGAAGATCCAACTTGGTGAAGTAAATTGATCCATGAAATTCATCCAATAATTCATCAATGACAGCAATGAGAAATTTATATTTGATAGTGAGCTTGTTGAGGTCCCTATAATCCAGACACATGCACCATGATCCATCCTTGTTGTGCACCAATACTACTGGAGTAGAGAAAGAACTTTGACTAGGTTGAATTATTCCAACCTCTAGCATTTTTGCAACCATATGTTCAATTTCACTCTTTTGGGCATATAGGGATATCCATGTAGTCTGATGTTTGGATGAACACTTCTTGGACTCAAATGAATAGTATGATCATGATCATGAATAGGTGGGAGACCTTTGGGAGTCTCAAATACCTTGGAATGATTGTCCATGACTTTTTGGAGATCTAGAGAAATAGATTATTTCGATGTGGAAACCTCTAGCGAACATAATTGTCCAATTACACCTCGTTGTTCGTTCTTTACAAGCTTTGTCATACTGTTAGAGCTAATTATATTTCCCGATTTCCCTACAATACCCCTTAATTTAGCTTCCTCTCCTTCTACACAAACTTTCATGAAAAGTTCTTGAAAATTAAAAGCTATTGTACCTAAGGATTGTAGCCATTGGACTCCTAGTACAACATCAACACCACCCATTGGAATGGGAAGCATTAGGCTATTCAATACATATTCTCCCATGGATAGCTTGATATTATGGCACTTTCTAGAGAAATTTATGTTAAAAAATTATATATTACGGAGCAATGGAACACATAAAATATTGCAGAAATATAAACACAGAAAACACATAAAACAAGAGAGACATAGATATACATGGCTCACCCAGTTTGGGCTACATCCACGGAGAAACAACCGGTCCTTCCTTTTATATTATCCAGCAAACTAAAAAGATACAACCTACAATAGATCCGCTGTAACACCCTCTTCACTCTCAATCTCCTCTCTCTTTCTCACTCAGGATACAGATCTACATAGATGGAATACAATTCCTTCATATATAGTGAGGGGTTTCCTTATGGGGCAAAAAACCCTAAATTAAACATAACTTCTACCGTCAGATCTTCGCCTAATGAATGGCCCATATTGACTAGAAATTAATATACTTTTACAAGGCAATTTTACATCTATTCTTAGCTTTGGGGGTGTTGCCCCCGAAACCCCCCGCCGGAGGGGGGGTGTTCCCTAAAGGCCGTAGCTGCCCCCCACTGCAGCGAAAATTTTACGGGCGGCGTTGCTGCCCCATTTCGAACTGTGGTCCAATGTGGCAATACCTTTGAATACAAAAGATAATCAGCCTCCACACCCAACAATATCCCACTTGGAGATTGATTATAGCAACTCCACCGCTGCTTCATTTGTTGGACAATGACTCCTCTTTGGACCTGGCTATTTCTCATCTTCTTCATCATAATTGAAGACCAATTGAAACTGTGCATATTTTCAGTTTCTCCCTAGTTACAACTTTTGTCAGCATATCTACAGGATTCTGGCTAGTGTGTATCTTTTCCAACTTCAACTCTCCATCTTCCAACACTGATCGTATGAAATAGTACTTGAGCTGTATGTGTTTAGTCCTATAATGAATTGCTGAGTTCTTTGCAAGATGAATGACACTTTGGCTATCACTGTATAACGTGCCCATATCATGCTCCTTACCCAATTCACGCTTAAACCTTTGTAACCAAATCATTTCTTTACTAGCCTCTGTAGCAGCAACATACTCTGCTTCTGTTGTTGAAAGTGCAACAACACTTTGGATTTTTGAAACCTAACTGATAGCTGTTCCACCTACAGTAAATAGATATCCTATAGTGCTCCTCCTGTAATCTATGTCCCCTGCCATATTTGCATCAACATATCCCTGTAGAGAAATGTTTGAACCACCAAAGCATAATGCTTTATTTGTGGTACCTTTCAAATATCTAAGAATCCATTTCACTGCCATCCAATGTTCCTTTCCTGGATTGTTCATGTACCTGCTTACAACTCCCACTGCATGTGCAATATTAGGCCTTGTGCAGACCATTTCATACATTAAGCTTCCAACTGCTGATGCACATGGAACTTTAGACATATAATCCATGTCTTCCTAGGTCTTTGGGCACATTTCCTTACTAAGTTTAAAATGGCTAGCAAAAGGTGTACTGACTGGTTTTGCATTGTGCATATTAAATCTTTTCAACACCTTTTGTATGTACTCATTCTTAGACAATGTTAGTTTGCGATTTTTTCTGTCTCTAGTTATTCTCATATCAAGGATTTGTTTCGTAGCTCCCAAATCCTTCACTGCAAATGATTTTGCCAATTTTGTTTTGAGCACATTTATTTCCTGCATGTTAGACCCTGCAACAAGCATTTCATCTACATACAATAACAATATAATATAGCTGCCATCATTTTTCTTTTCCAGATAAACACAAGGATCAGAGTGACATCTAGTATAACCTTGTTCAAACATAAACTTGTCAAATTTTAGATACCACTGCCTTGGAGCCTGTTTTAAGCCATACAAGCTTTTCTTCAACCTGCACACTAGTTTCTCCTTCCCTTTTACCTCATATCCTTGTGGCTACTGCATATATATCTCTTCCTCCCAATCCCCATGGAGAAAGGTTGTCTTTACATCTAACTGCTCAAGATGCAAATCTTCACTACTACTAGACTTAGAATAGTTCTGATTGAAGTCATTTTAACAACATGAGAAAATATTTCATCAAAATCAATACCTTTCTTATGTGCAAACCCCTTCACCACAAGTCTAGCCTTGTACCTCTGTTTTCCTCCATCTTATTCCTTCAGCCTGTAAACCCATTTATTCTGCAATGTAGTTTTACCTGCAGGCAACTTGAATAAGTCCCAAGTCTGGTTATTCATTAAGGAGTCCATATCTTCTTCCATGGCTAGCTCCCACTTTTTCTTGCTTTCAACCTGCATTGCTTCTTCATAACATTTGGGTTCACCAAAACCAGCCAACTATAAATAATACAATGAAGGAGAGTATCATTAAAGGGGTCAACTTATCCTGGTAGATCTCCTAACACCACTGTCAGGTGTTTGGGGTGCCTGTTGTTGTTGTGGTGGTTGTTTTTGTTGTGGTTGTTGATTATTATTATTTTCAGGCACCTTTACTTTTTCAGTGATATCATCAAGAACTATGTATTCCTTGTTTTCTTTTTCCTGTTTCTTTTCCTGCAACTGATTCTTAAACAAGACATTTTCATTGAATATTACATTTCTGCTCCTAATGATTTTGTGATTTTCATAATCATATAAGCGATAACCAAAATCATTAACACCATATCCAATAAAGGTACATTTCTTTGACTTTTCCTCAAGCTTTGTTCTATTTTCTTTATTAATATGGACAAAGGCCTCACAACCAAAGGGCTTTAAAAAGGAGTAGTTTACCTTTTTACCTTTCCATGCTTCCTCTGGAACACCACCATCCAAGGAATTTGAAGGCCCTCTATTTATTAGATAAACAACATTATCTACAGCATCTGCCCAAAATTGTAAAGGCAATCTTGCATGCAATCTCATGCACGTTGCACGCTCCATGATTGTTCTGTTCATCCTTTCTGACACACCATTTTCTTGTGGTGTTCTTGGAACTATATTCTCTCTATGAATTCCATGCTCTAAAAAATACCTATCAAACTCGTTGCTGCAATATTCACCTTCATTGTCTGATCTGAGACACTTCAATTTCTTTCCTGTCTCAATCTCAACCAAAGATTTCCATTTCTTGAAAGTATCAAATACATCAAATTTATTCTTAATACAATAAATCCAAGTTTTTCTAGTTGCATCATCAATAAAAGTAACATAATAATGAGATCCACTGAGAGATGATACCTAAGCAGGTCCCCATACATCTGTATGCACAAGCTCTAATTTTTTACTCTTGTTTTCTTTCTCAGCTCTGAGAAATATATCTCTCTTCTGTTTTCCATAAATGCAATTCTCACAGAAGTACAAATGAACATTCTTCAAACCTGGCAACAAATTCCTTGAGTGAAGGATCTTCATCCCCTTCTTAGGCATGTGTCCAAGCCTATGATGCCATAATGCTGCATCTGCTCCTTTGGAAGTTAAAGCATTAATAGAGTTAGAAATACCATTGCATAAATACAATGTACTAACCTTTTCACCTTTTGCTATTACCAGGGCTTCTTTGGTGACCTTCCAAGCTTTATCTGTGAAAGTTATCACACAACCTTCACCACCTAACTGCCCTGTTGAAATCATATTTTTCTTCACATCTGGAACATGCCTTACCTCCTTTAGTATCCATTGGTTTCCATTCTGTTGTTTTACAAGAACCTTACCCATTCCAACAATTTTACAGGGTTTATCATCATCCAAATGGAATTGTCCAAAATCTCCTTGAACATAGTCATGAAAGTATTTCTTATCAAGTCTGGCATGGAATGAGGCCCCTGAATCTACCACCCAGGAATTAGTAATATTTTCAAAAGAAAGAATCAAAGCATCTTGTAACACCTCACCTATCACATTTGCTTCATGATTGTTTTCTTGCTATGCATCTCCTTATTTTTCCTTCCAAGATCTACAATCTTTCTTTAGGTGTCCTTTCTTTCCACATTTCCAGCAGACTATCCCCGATCTGGACTTGGATCTGCCTTTCCTTGATTTACTGCGATATCCTGAGCTCTTTCCTCTTTCCATTTTTCTTCTCCTATACTCTACACTCAAATCATTACTCGATGTCTCACCGGAGCTTTTCCATTGCATTTCCTCGCTAAGGATAGCACTGACAACATCATCAAACTTTAAAGTACTAGATCCAGAAACAGAGTTACTAATGGCCATTACTAAACCATTCGAACTCTCTGGCAATGAGCACAAGAATAATCGAGCTCTAAATTCATCATCAAAGTTTACCCCTACAAAACTTAAGTGACTTGTAACATTATTAAAATCATCTAAATGGTTTGCAACAGATCCACCTTCCGACATCTTCATATTAAATAAACACTTCATAAGAAATACCTTATTTGATGCCGAGGGTTTTTCATATAGTTTCGCCAATGCCTTAACCAAACCATCCATTGTTGTTTCCTTCAAAATGTTGAAGGTGACCGACGCTGTGAGGCACAACCGTACTATTCCGAGTGCCTTTCTATTGAGAGGTTCCATTCTTCATCTGTCATACCCATTGGCATCTTTGTTTTTCCACCCAATGGTAGGTATAGATCTTTCTGATACAGATAATCTCCATCTTCCACATCGAGAAGTTTTGGCCGTTAAATTTCTCGACCCTAAACTTACCATCTTCTGCCATTGCTCCCACTCAAACAAGGAATCCTTCTCTCTTGCGAGTTTGTTAGCCAAAAATACCTTCAGCTCTGATACTAGTTGTTAGAAAATTATATATTACGGAGCAATGGAATACATAAAATATTGTAGAAATATAAACATAGAAAACGCATAAAACAAGAGAGACACAGATATATGTGGTTCACCTAGTTTGGGCTACGTCCACAGAGAAACAACCAGTGCTTCCTTTTATATTATCCAACAAACTGAAGAGATACAACCTACTTCAGATCCGCAGTAACACCCTCTTCGCTCTCAATCTCCTCTCTCTTTCTCACTCAGAATACAGATCTATATAGACGAAATACAATTCCCTCATATATAGTGAGGGGTTTCCTTCTAGGGAAAAAAAATCTAAATTAAACATAACTTCTATCGTCAGATCTCTGCCTAATGAACGACCCAGATTGACTAGAAATTACTATACTTTTACAAGGAAATTTTACATCTATTATTAGCTTTGGGAGTTCTGCCCCCGAAAACCCCTGCCACGGGGGGGATCCCCAAAGGTTGTAGCCACCCCCCCTAGACCCCCCTGCAGCGAATATTTTATGGGCGGCTTTGCCATCCCATTTGGAACTGGGGTCCAATGTGGCAATACCTTTGAATACAGAAGATAATCAGGGTCCACACCCAACAATTTATGGTTCCTGCACTTGCAACCATCACTTGACACTCTGATGCTTGATATAGGAAGAAATTCAATTCCTTTGCTATATTACAATGAATAAAATTATCGATACTTCCCGAATCAATCAACACTACTACCTTTTTCTTCTTGATATGTCCTTCTAAATTGATAGTGTGAGGAGGGGTAATTCCAACCAATGCATTACAAGATATGGTCAGATTCATTTCTTCTTTATATAGGGTTTGTTCCTGGAGTATATCCTCTTATTTTGACATTTATTGTTCCTTTTCTTCCTCTTCTTCACAACCTATGTAGGATAATCTCTTCTCATCACACTTATGACCTTTAGTGTATTTTCTATCACAATTGTAACAAAGCCCTTTTTCTCTTTCTTCTTCCAATTATTGTGGTGTTAACCTTGTAGGTTGTGGAAGGCTAGGGGCAACAACACTTCCATCTTTATAGTTGTCAGTGGTAGGCTTCCTGGTTGCCATAAATTGGCTTTCCATTTTTCTTGCTAGCCTAAATGCCTTCTCCAATGAATCAGGTTCCCAAAGGCGAACCTTATGTTGGATATTATCCTTTAAAGTCCCTATGAACACATCAATCATATGCTCCTATGGAATATATTTTGCCCTTATGTTCCATTTTTGGAAGTCCTCAATGTGATCCATCATTTAACCCTTTTGTTTGAGATTGATCAATTGGCTAAAAAATGTCTTGCTTTTTGTATCCTCATAATGTGCTACCATTTCTTCCATAAAAATTTCCCAAGTGACAATTTGTTTACGAGATCAAAGCCATTGATACCATAAAAACTAATTTGGTTCCAAATATAAAGTTGCAATATTTACCTTTTGTGTGTTTTCCACATTATGGAGATCGAAAAATTGTTCCATATGTAGTATCCATGTTCCGAGATCTTTGCCATCAAACTTCCTCATATTGATTTTCTGAACATGGTGGGTATTTAGTCCAACATTAGAGTCTATGAAATCATGATTAACATTTCTTTTGTTCTCATCATGAGTTTCTTTTACTACCCTTTTACCATTAGTGACCATTTCTTGTAGCATCTTATTCAAATTTATCTTCAATTCTTCCATCTTATCGTCCATTCCATTCATCTTAGCTTCCACACCATCCATCTTAGATTCTATGCCATCCAACTTAACTTTCATGCCATTCATATTAGCTTCCATGCCATTCATCTTGGCTTCATTTACCTTTAGTGAGAGTGAATTGCGTTGAACTTGGTCTTGTAATTTTGAGATATCATGTTGCATTTCTTCTTCTTCTTCGCGAGTCATGCTAGAGCTTTCAGGTTGCTTACTAGGTGTTTCCATTTTATTTATTTGGAGCATTAATTAATGCTAATAATTCTTCACTATTCCTTTTGAATTCCTTTGAACTAATTTTTCAAACCAATCTTATACAAAATTTAAAAAAACTACACACCTTTTTTTCACTTTGTAAGAGCTTGATATTGAATTTGTTGTATCTCTGTAACTCCAGACCTCAAATATCTGAAATCTCATCTTGCTGTAGCCCTTTGAGTCATCTTTCTAACCCCACAATTCTGATCAAGCTTGGATTCTCCAAGGAAGAGTTACTCCAAATCTCCCACAGTGACTGAATTATAGACTAGTTCAGTAGAGCAAATGTGTACGATGTGCCAAGTGTCACTGTTTCAACCTTAGTACCCAAAACTAATTCATTGAAAACTACCGACCGTCCTCTTTCTGAAACTTCTAATGAAATTTCAATCTGATGCTCAAAACAAAACTTATGACGATTTCCCCAAGTCACCTGTTTGGAATGTAATTCAGGAGTTTGCAAAAACCCTAACTTCCTTAGATCATATCTCCGCAAATATAGCAAGACAAGCTCTGAAATATTAACTCAAAGTTCAAAATGATTTAAGCTCAAATGGGTTTTTGTTGTAGCTTTTTAAACATCACATAAAACAATTTATAGTGAAAATGCGACAATGACCTATTTGGAGCAGCGAAACCCTAGAATCCAAATCTCTGATACCAAATGTTAGGAAGCCATCTCACAAAAAGATAGAAAAGATAGATCAACGCCTTAGAATTCAGCCTCTTCATGGGGGAAACCTCCTTTACATTAAAAAAATGAACAATTTGTGGATGATATAAATGACTAAGCCTCCCTTCTATATATAGGAGTCTAAGGGGTCACAATATAATCAAGCCGACATAATAGCAATAACATAAGGGCACAAAAATAACAATAGTGGGCTTCTATGAGGCATACTAATAACAATATGGGGACAATAGGGGTACTAACAATAATGGATACAATTAAAATAGTAATTGGGGAATCACTATTATTATAGGGGCCTAACACTATTCCAGCATGTTGGGTTGTGTTATATTATTTCCACAACTAACCTACGTAGTGAACCGAGGGGGTTAGAGGGGGGGGCGGAGCCCCCCCTTCGCCGCGCCGATTGCGCAGCGGGGGGGTGACAGGGGGTTGTGGGGGGCGGGTTAGCCCCTCTACGGCGGTTCGGGGCAGCGCCCCGAGAAAATTTTTTTTTGGACCCTATATTAGGTTGGGCGAACCTACCTTTGTTTTTGGTCCACAGTTTTGGATGCGATAATATTCGGTCCATGGTATTGGATGCTTCGGCATGTATAAATATGTATTGTAAACATTGAAAGGAATATAATGAAAAATTCAAGCTGGTAGTCTCGGTTCTTGAGATCCAGTGGGAAATCTCTGTGTATATGTGTTTTATGTGTTATGCTCTCGCATTTTTATTTTTCCTGTGATTTAGAATTCGTATGCAGGTAATTTCTGTACGGGGTTAAAACCTACACAGCAGCTGCTGCAACTATTTCTTCACCTCACTTTCTTCTCTAAAAAACTGCCTATAAAACCCACTATTTGGCAATGGAGGAGTTTGAAAATAGCTGGATCTCAAGCTCCACTTATATATTAAGTGGTAACCCTTTAGGCTCTCAGAACACATCCCTAAATTCCTGTAACAACACCTCAAATTGTTGTTTCTATTTCCATGGATACCTTGCCTCTTATTGACTCCACTTTAGACTGAATTTATCTTAAAGGCAATAAAACATACTTGTTGCTGGAACTGATCAATTTCTTAGCTTGGTTGGCACTTACCAATGATATTTTCTACTTTCCTTTATGCATGTTGATGATTAACTATTTTTCATCCTTGACGAGCCAATACTGGTTGGCTCTCCTCATGAATATTGCATCACGCATCTACATGTATGGACTCCCAAAAACAACTCCACATACATCAAGGGGAACCACATATAGGTTTAATTCATTAATAAAATAAACATTGATAGAAAATCTAATTTTACATTGTTTTGTTACCTTCATTTTGCATCCTTATTTACCCATCTCAATGGATATAGCTTTGGAATATCACGAATGTTTAGCCCCAACTTCTTGACCAACTCTACTGCAATGAAATTTGCCTGCGATCCAGAGTCAAACATAACATTATTATTTATCTTCTTGACCTGTATCTTTATATGGAAGAGTTTGGTCATTTCTTTCTCTTCCTGTTGCTAAATGATACTTAAATTCACCTCCTTCTACACTAACATATAAAAAATCTTCTCATCCACATCCGAGCTGCTTTTAACTTGGTTTCTTGAATCTGTGGCCATGATATTCTTCTTCTTGTTATCTTTCTTCTTGTTCTTCCATTTTAGATTTGGATGAAAATTCAAACACTTCTCCTTTGTATGGCCATCAATGTTATAGTGGTTGAAGTGATTGCTAGGATCTTTATGCTGGTGCACACTGACTTCCATCTTTTTATATTTTCCCCTTTTTTGCTTCTTCTTCCCTTCCTTAGAAGCATCATTTTTCTCCTTCTGCTTCGATCCACTTGATTGCGCTCTTTTATGCCTATGTTTTCCTAATATTGTGCCTATACACAAGCCTCGTCTAATGATTTGGGACTAAACAACATCACTTGCTTGCATAGATGACGTTGCATACCCCCAAAATAATTTAGGAGTACCTTTGGGTTCTTTGGAGAGATACCCAACATTATATCCATCTTTCTGAATTTTGTTGTGTACTTCTACACATTTTGGCCTGACTTTTGCCTAAAGTAATACCACAAAATCCGCTGCTCCTCCACGTATCCAATGAGATAAAACTATGACTTTATGAGGGTTTTGAAATCATCCTACTTAGTCACTGGAGGTTCTCCCTCCAAGATAAGGGTTTCCATGTGGCTCTCCCAACAAGTTAGTGCATGGCCCTCTAATTTTAGTCGCGTGAATGAGATCTTTTCCCCTTCCTCAATCTAATGGATACTGAAATAAAATTCCACTTCCTGCAACCAGTGGTACAAATTTAGAAATTTGATCTCCCTGTGGTATAACTTGAGATTGACTTTTACTTCCATTTTAAATAGGGGTTGTGGTTAGTTCATGACACTCAAACTAGGTTGATATTTTTCAGGTCCTTCCTTTAGTTGATTGTTCGTTTCTCCCTGATATTTTGATCCCTTTTTTAATTTTTCCTCTACATTCGAACCCCCATCTTCTCCAAATATTCCTAGCTTATTATTCAAGGCTTCCATGAGGAGGTTTACATTACTATTGATATTTGTGTCTTGTTGTTCCAACTGTGTAAACCTCACCTCTGCAAGATCATGAGGTTTGTTTACAAATTTGTCAGCCATGATTAGGGTTTTACAATTTTCGGCCCCACCGATCTAGATATTTACAATATTCATTAAATAACTAAAGAAAATGTATTTGATACTAAATGATCCATAAACTTCCATGGATATTCCACTTGATAGTATGTCACAATAGATATGATAATATTATATAAAAAATATGAGATTATACACTATTACAATTCTATTAAACTTTAAGATCTGTAGTTTTAACTGTAATTAGTTTATGCATGCGAATGGAAACCATGTAGAAAAATAGAGAACAACAAAATAAGCTCACACACACACAAGACACAAAATATTCTATGGGAAACACTTTTCGGAGAAAACCCAGTTGGAAGTTAAGACCACTTCACTCTCTTTCTATGTCTTGAAATATGGCTACAGGTACAAAGAAGTAAGGCCTTTGGCCTATAGGATGCTACATTGAAAAAATCCTCCTTATGTGCTCTACCTCATATCCCTCTTGGCTATATTTTCTCAACTATGGGACAAAATTCTCTCGAAAGAATGGAATGCCTCTTCCTCCTAGTGTCCTCGTTCTAACAGAACCTGATAGCCTACTAGTGGCTAATTTTGACTACATCAACTCTTATCTAGAATTAAAGTATAGAATATTCTAGATTATTTTACATCACATACACATGGCTAGCCCATTTTCCATGAATAATGTGGGCTGACACAACATTCTCCCGAATACTAGGTGTGAAAACAAGAAGGTCGATTTCTGAGTGGCATAATGTTTGCATACAAACTCCGATTGATGTGCTTCTTGCACCGTTGGAAAGATATCTGTGTGTAGAAAAATATTAAATGATTCAACGATAAAGAGAAATTTTTTTAGCCCCCAAAAAAGTCATTTGATGTCTCAAAACTCTTCCGGAAGGTTTCAGACCCTGTTATGCCAAATTGGGTCCTATCGGTAAAACTTCTCCCATGAGCCGATTCCTCCAATTTTTCCACACTAAGTGTATCAAGATGGATGAAATAAAATGTAATGATCTAATATAGATCATAAATTTTTATGAAACTAGCTCAAAAATTAGAATAAAATATAGATCAACGACTTCAAAATCAGCTTCTTCGAGTGGGCAACCTCCTTTACATTACGCAAATGAACAATTCTTGGATGATACAAATGACAATAGCTCCTTTCTATATATAAGAGTCTAAGGGTTCCCAATACAATTAGATCCTACATAACAATAATATTGGAGGGGCATAACAATAACAATAGTGGGATTCTATAAGGCACAATAATAACAACATGGGGACTACATGGGCAAAATAATATAATAAGGGGGTGCTCCAATAACAATAAGGGGTTACACTATTAGTACAGGGACCTAAAATGTCCCTCTCCTTAAAAAAATGTTGTCCTCAACACTTGAGTAGTTTTGGATGCTTGCGTATAAAATTCTCATCCTCCCATATGGAATCTTCAATAGGTAAGTTCTTCCACTCAACTAAAATATTTCATTGAGAAAGAAAAATCATAATACAAAGTGAAAATTGTGTAACTCAAAGTTCATCATTCGAGAAAATTTCTATTCAAGGTACTATAAACATTTCTTTTTTTATATGGAGAAAAAGGAGATGATTATTTTTTTTAATTGAAAGAAAATTCTTCTTTATTATTTTTCTAGAAAATTGTATTTTTTCTATGGAAAGAAAATATTAAGTATATATATTTTCTTTTTTGATTAAATGGAAAAGAGGAAACAAGAGATCAAGAGAAAACCATGATTTTATATATATATTATATATATATATTTATATATATATATAATATATATATATATATATATATATTTATTTCATTTAATTTTTTCCCTATGGGAAATAACTTTTTGTGTGTGGGGAAGAGATCTTGTTTATTTTTTTATATTGAAATTAAATATTATTTTTTTTCTATGAAACGATATTTTGAATGATTATTTTCTAAAGGACAATATATAGAAATTTATTTTAGATTAAATTATGAATCACCATAAAAAAATTATGCTTTGAGATATTTGAATTTCTCTTGAATCATTTTTAGTATTAAAAGATTGAACTCACTTGTGTTGTTTTGGAATCAGATTTTTAAATTTAAGAACATAGGAAACCAAAATAATTGTAAACGAAAAAACAATAAAATTAGAAATGATTTAAAGGATAAAAAATGAGAAACTAAATGAAAAAAGGAGAGAACTAAGGGAAAATAGATATGCTGAAAGGAATGTGGAGATATCAATTATAGACCCTGAAGGAGATGTGGAAGTACCAAATAGAGAGATTGAAGAAGATGCGGGGGTTCAAAATAGAGAGCTTGAAGGAGATGTAGAGGTACAAAATAGGGAGTTTGAAAGAGATATGGATTGTCATGGGAATCATTAGGAAATGAGAGATGTTGAGGAACTTGTCAATGAGAATACCAATACTATTAGTGAGTCAATCAATATTTTAAATTGTGAATAAATTGTAATATTTAGATTAAATTATATTTCGAATTCATCATTGTGATCTATTTTAATAATATTCAATGTACATACATGTCAAGTACAAAATAAAATTTTATATTTTTTTAATGTAGGGACAACATCCAACCCACAATAGGATCCTACCACATCTAAAAAAACATGGTAATTAATTGGAAGATACAAGAACATTGTCTTTGATGATAATTTTCTAGAGCATATGAATCCAGCTACAATGGAAAAAATTAGGCCATCAATGAATAAATAGAAAATTCGAAAAAAGGTAAATAAGGTGATTAAAATGTTTTTTGAAGGTAAATATATCATAGCACAAACTCAACTATTACATAGACATTTTAGATAAAAATCTCTAAGAGACGTAATTCAATTATTAGGCATTATAGATTCCAAAGAGGTGTGGGTAAATCAGTAGGTATAAAAAAACATGACATCAACCCTTGGCACACTTGCAAAAATTGATCTCGAGATCTCAAAACCTCCCTTAGAGCATCGATAATAGGTATGTTTGGAGAAAGAAATGCATCACATTGGTTGTTTTTAGTGGTAGCAAGAATATATAAAACATCAATAAAAATTCCATGAAGGCATAACCTTTTTAGGATTCAAGTAGATGAGAATGATGAGTGTTTGATGGATAATTCTCTTCTACAGATAGAAGCGAACTCCCTAGATCTAGTGTCTTTACCTAAAAACAAAAAAGACAAAAATACTTATTCTTTCCTTATAGAAATTATAACATGGAGGAAAGACCTACCTAGAATCCAACTCAAGTTCTCCTCTTCTCTCCTCTTGTAAGCTTTAGCTCCAAATCAAAATGCTATAAATGGAACCTACAAAACAACTAAAACAAGCAAGAGAACTACAACATACAAATAAAATATACTAACATCTTTAAACAATGACTCAAGAAGGAATTGTAATACATAAGAATTAATGAGGCATAAGTATAAGAAAATAAAACAATTTTTGTATTAATGAATGTAGGAGAAGATGTTGCCCTTTTAGATCTTGACCTTATAGATGTCTCCCAACTATATTGTCTTTCCTTTACCACAATGAAAGCCTTAAATTATAAATCAAGTACATGGATGGACAATGGATCCTTAGGCACAAACCAACAACATGATGGCATAACTAAGAATCTCCAAAATCCAACCTAGACTTCATGGGAGGCAGTGAATTTATCAGGTAAATGGGGTGGCTTGGGATTTACCAATCTAGGACTTAGATCCACATATGAGGGATGATAAATTCTAGGGATAAGAGATAATACCTAAGGTACAAGAGTTTGAGATCTTTATCTAACAGTAAATAGTTAAAACCACTCAAGACGCTTCTAGAAAGAGAAGATTCATTTTTTTTTTAATTTATCGAAATTCAAGAGCCATCACACTTATAGTGAAGGAAACATGTGCTAACCAGTGCAAATGATCTATGTAAAACTTTCAACTATGTAGGTTGCATGAAGGGAAAGTGCGATGTGGCCAAAAATTAGGCCTTTTAGCTATTTAATCCATAATTATTGGACTTTTTGGAGATACGATGCTCTTGGATTTTGCAGGGGATGAATACAAAGAGTCAAAGGATATTGATGGATGTCACAAAATGACCAGTAAGGAATTTCCCCAAAAAGTACAAAGTCAAAAGTAGTATTTGACGACTGAAGTGATTTACCATGTGACAAGTCTAGATCAAGAATAGATTGGTCGATATAATCAAATGCCTATTACAATACATAATCATCATGATATCATTGCTGAGGTAGGCATACCCATAGCTAACATATAAGCCACTTTACATGTACATAATCAAAATTACGTCCACTGATGACAGATTGTGGACCCATGCTTGAGTATCTTTCTAAATGATCATATCCATAATACTTTATAATATTGTATGAATCCAAAAATCACAGCCCAGATAGATAGAATTAGATTTGAGGTCTTCTACCTCGTCACTCGATAGTATGAGTATAACCATGTGAATAAACGTGTTGGATTTGAACATGCTAGACACCATATGATTACTGACCAATGATGTAATACATTAAAAGAAGTGAGAGGAACCATCGATAATGATAATGGCTCTCAAGGCACTACAATACAATTTATGTGGTGCAAATAAATGAGCTGAAGTTGAACATCACACATAATCTTTCAGTCGAAAGCCAATGATGAGAACCTGTCATTGGAAGTGAGGAAAATTTCCATTGAGGTATGGATTGAACAAATTGACAAGTAGGAAATTGAGGCATAGCCAGAGCAGGTTGAAAGTTCATGATTTCAATTAAGGCCAAATTGGGTTGAATAAGAAGTGGGAGGTTCCAAGGAGTAGAAACCATTCCTGGAAATGGAGCACTCATAGGAAGAGGACTCGAATAAGGTAGAGCACCAAACTTTAGAATTTGATCAGTAGAAGGGAACATTCCAGATATAGATTTCCTCCTTGTTTAAGGATAAGGAGTGAATGGAGGTAATTTCCCCCTAGGAAGAGGGTACCCAGCATAATACATGCTAGGATGTTGCTAGTGTCCTAATCCACTAAGAAACAAACCATATTACTGATCCAAAGGAGTTCTGGGAATAATAGGTTGAATATATTGAGAGGAACTTGTTAAGGAGGGAAAAATTGGTATTCCATATGAAGATGATAAATGAGAAGGCCAAGTACTAGTCAATGCACTAAAAAAGGTTTCAGACAATTACTCATAGCCAGGTGGCACTAAGAGACTGCCATACAAGCAAGTTTCTAGAGAATTTACAAACATAGAGGATGCCACAAATTCAGTTGATTCCCTAGAGATGGAAAATACAGGTTGGCAGATTGTCATTTATTCCTTCATTGCTAGACTTCTCAAAGGATTTTGCCGAGGAAATTTAAAAGTTTAATTAAAACATGGATTTTAATGTAAAAGAGATTGTATTTGAGTATTAGAGTAAATATAAGGAAACGTTTGTACATAGGAGGAAAATATTGTCATAATGGTATGTGAATAGGAGTTTGAGGGATAGAAGAATCGTCTTTAGAAATCAACCATATGCTCAAAATACCAAGTGGAAATTGTTCTCCGTTGGGACCCAAAAGCACAAGTTGTGGTTGAGATAAAGGGAGAGAAGAATAAGAAGAAGTTCCTTAAGTAATTGGTTTATTTATTTGTGGTTCCTTAGGGTTTCATAATATTAGGTTCTAAAGTGTCTAAATCTACAAATTTGGGTTTTATGACTTCAAGTTCTAATGTTTCAAAAGTTTCAGTTTTAACAACTTCAAGCTCACTAATTCCCAAAGAGGTTTCTTTAGGTTCCACACTATTTGGAAGTGATGATCCTGGTTGATTAACTTTGGATGTGGTTCTATAAGGGGTAGATTTCAACATACCAGGTTTGGTAGTTTGCGTTTTCTTATTCTTATGATTACCATATGTTTCCTTTGGAGGTAAATGAGGCAATATTTGCATTCTACACAAACGAACAGGGTGTTCAATGTGTTCTTCCACGATGGATAAATTGATTTTAGAAATTAAAAACATAAATAAAACAAAAAGGGGTAATTAGGAAAAATGTTTTACCAAGCCACTATGAACTACAATAAACCATTTCCGATACATGCAGGAAATCTCCTTGAATGTTGTGTTTGGTATATCACAGTTAACAAGGTGGCTGACTCAGTTACCTATGGTGGAATTGCAACCTAGTGGGGACTACCAAAATATACCCTAAGGTACGTGGAAGCATAGTCCGCAGTAGTGTTTTCTAATGCATAATCGTTCAATGGGGGAATTCCTATATAATCGGATGCACATGGAGTGTATTCCTATATACCCGAAGGTACATGGAAAAACATTCCTATATGCCTCAATGTATGTGGATAAACCAACCATCACTGAGATCTAACGCTGACAAGTACTGAAAAATCCTATGTTCAATGATGTTGGAACACATTTTCTAGCCTAGGCCACTATGTGTGTCGTTAATGTTCCAAATTATCCTTAGGTTAATTGAATAAATTTTAAATTTGATATTGATTTAATTTTTAGTTTCAAGGCTCACAAAACAAATTCACCTGAACTTCCTATAATGCAACTTGAATGATTAAAAAAAAACTCTTTTTTGTTCAATGAAGATCTATCTCAGAGAAGGAAGGGGTTTCAAACAATGATGCAACAAATAATGATGTATAAAATACAAAATTCTTAATTAATATCTCCAAGTGCACTATTCCAATTCAATTCAAAGCCCTAATGTAGGAAGAAAATGAATTCTTTTCTTTTCTTTTCTTTTTTCAATTTTCATATGCAATGAAAACTGAAATACGACTAGATTATTGAATCAAAATAATTCATATAGGCTGGAAGTGGAAATTAAAGTATTTGATCAAATAAACAATCAAGTTAAGTGATAAAAAAATCCTAATTGACAAGAAGAAACCACAAACAAAAAAACCCTCATGAAAAGGAAATATCACTGAAATTTATAGACACTAATGGCTCTATAGAGATATAGACCAGTTCAAAGACTTAGGAAAAAATACTAGATTAGAATAGAACTCAGATCAAGGCATAAAAATGTAATTTTTTCATGCTACATGGACCATCATAGGACATATATGGCAACTAGCGTGAGTCATCGTACTTACAGAGAGCGACAATTATGTTGGGTTGCTCTGTCTCAGACTAGAAAGTGTGCTGGGGATGATTTTTTTCAAAAGATGAAACACAAACCCTACCAAGCTCATAATTATACTTTCTTAAGGCTAATTACTATCTGAACAATTAAAATTAAGTCGTTGTCAAAGGAATCTATCGATCCCCAATATGGTCACCAAGTTGTTTGATGGATAATTTTCATATACAGATAAAAGCAGAGTCCTTATATTTGGTAGCTTGATTTAGAAAAAATAGATATAAAAACACTTAAGCATTCCTTAGAGAATTTAGAACATGGAGGAAAGACCTATCTAGAATCCAACACAAGTTCTTCTCTTCTCTTTACTTGTAAGATTTAGCTCCAAATCCAAATGCTATGAATGGAACCTACAAAACGACCAAAGAAATAAAGAGAACTAAAAAATACAAATAACATATACTAAAATCTCTAAATAATGAGTCAAGAAGGAATTGTACTACATATGCATTAATGAGGCATAAGTATAGGAACACAAAGCACTTTTTTATTAATGTATGCAGGAGAAGATACGACCCTTCCAGATGTTGAACTTGTAGATGTCTCCCAACTATATTATCCTTCTTTACCACAAAGCAAGCCTTTAATCACAACTAATGTGCGTGGATGGATAATGTATCCTTAGGCACAAAGAAATATCATGAGGGCATAACTAAGAATATCTAGTATCCAACCTAGACTCTATGAGAGGCAATGAATTTATATGGTAAATGAGGTGGTTTGGGATTTACCAATCTAGGAATTAGATCCACATATGAGGGAGGATGAGTTCTAGGGATAAGAGATAAGAATTAAAGTATAGGAGTTTGATATCTTGATCTAATAGTAAATAGTTAAAACCACTCGAGAAGCTTCTGGAAAGAGAAGATTCAAATTTATTTTTTATTTTTACCGAAATTCAAGAGCCATCACACTTACTGTGAAGGAAACATGCACTGGTTAGTGTGAATGCTCTATGTGTGACTTACAACAATGTGGGTTGCATGAAGAGAAAATGTTATGGGGCCAAAAATTTCGCTTTTTAGTTGTTTAATCCAGAATTATTAGAGTTTTTGGATAGAGGATGCTCATGGATTTGTAGGGGAATGAATGCAAAGAATCAAATAATTTTAATTGATCCAGTTTCCATGATATTTGATTGGATGTGACAAAATGACCTATAACAATGAGCTTGCATGTTGGGATAATATCTGTAGGCAATCCTATTAAGATAAACATCTGAAGGATGTGAGAGATAGGGTGAAAGAGTTTTGGAATCTTAATTCCTATGTGTTACCAAATGAAAAGGACGTTGTGTGAAAACATATATCTATAGGGAATTATCAAAATCATCCCAAACAAATAACATAGGTTATTCAAGTGGAGTTATTTCAGAATTTTATGGAGAGTAACACAAATGTGAATATTTCCCTTAGCACATTTCTCAAGCTTAAACCATGGTATGTCAAGCTTGCAACTGTTCATGACACATGTTGTTGTCGATACCATGTATAATTGCAATTATATTATGAGGAATTTATAAAATTTGGCATAAATTATTGGTCTAATGATCCCCCTCCTTCAAGTGTTCATGAACTCTTATCTAATATATTATGTGGTCTAGAAAATTACCAATTATTTTATTATAAAGAATGTGTTGGTGGAATAAAATGAAAAGAATGTTGTCATTTGGAATTTTGTGATTGTAAATATCCCATTGATCTAAATGATTCAAAATCATCAAATGTCACTATGAAGTGGAGAAGATATGAATATTTTATGTACACTGCAATTACAGATTCAATGATAACATCAAAGAATATTAATTTACTTGAAGATGACGTTTCTGTGACATCTTTTACAAAGAACTTTACAGAGAATATATATAAATATATTAAACACTCCCATAAAGAAAAATTGCAAGAATTAGAGTTCAAATAGTCACGTGATGTGTTTCCAAAGGGAACAATGTAGTCGTTTGTTGATTTTGCTAAGAATTGCATGTTTTCTCCACAAAAAAATACAAAGTGAATATTATCATTCAAACTATGTCTATATACTCATGAAAATTTTGTATAGGCATGCAAAGCTTGGTATATGGTTTTGATAGTAATGAAGATAATCGTGACGTGATTAAAGAGTACCAATTCTACATCAGTGATGTAATGGCAGAAGTGTCCTCAAACACATAATTTTATTAATCAGAAAAAAATAATTACATAATTGATTTGCAAGAGCTTACACCCGAACTACAAAACACTCTTGCAATGAGCTATTTATAAGCTCCATGTCCTAACTAACTCTAATTATGGATCACTTATTAAATAACAAGTGTCCATTTACATTATATGCTATTCAAACCAACTAGCTAACTAATCTCCTAAAATAGAGCCTAAGATACGACACATTTGGAGAGTCATATCTTGTTACAACAATATACTAATTTCTAATTGTCTCCTTAATTAATTAATCATTCTTAGAATAATAATTTTATTTCATTTCTTAATTAATAATTATTTTATTTCAAATTTTTATAACCTATGATAATAGATTATTTTTGGATTTATTATTGTTTTATGAGAGAGGCTAACATTCCCCCCCTCAATGATAAATCCAAAATAAGAACGAGGAACCATCTTCCAAGTTCTCATGTTGATCCTCAAAAGCATTGCCTGAAAAAACCGCCAAATCTGGATGCTGGAAAAAAACTCAAATATGAAGAGAACATGAATCAGCTGCATGCCTGATTCATCTCTGAATGTTGCTTGACAACTCCATCACGTGCCAAGCTGCAAAAGGATCCAACTGTCCTTTGTTTGAAAACAGCATCCGGTGTCCACTGACACAATTTGATGATCGCCCACTGGCGAATTTGCTGATGCTCACTGGTGATGACAAATGCCCACTGGCTGATGAAGATGCCCACTGGCTGCTTCACTGATGTTGTCGAGACTTTTACTCGGACAACCACTTTTCAATTTCATTGACAGTTCCCCCCTTTGTCCGCTGAAAGGAGAGACAGTATTCTCCAAAATATATCTGAACTCCCCCCCTTCAGGTGTAGGAGAGTTTCACTGTTGTACTCCCTCGTTCAACTGCAGGAGAGTACCATCATCGGTTGACGGCTGGCTGCACTATGTATGATTGTAATCGGTTGTAGAACTGAGACAATCGTTTGACTATGGATGACCATTCCCAAGGATCAATCCATTCATAATGTATCTTCAATCTGGCTGATTTTGGTTGGTTGCGACATTTTTCTGAGGAATGATTGGGCTTGCCACAATAGCAACAAGGTTGGAGATCAAAACACTGATCTTCCATATGGCCTGTTCTTTGACAATGAGAACATTTCGGTTGGACGTCAACTTCAGGTTGCTTGCAATTCGGTTTGTCCAAAACTTTCTCAGAACCTACTGAGATGAAGGGTTCAATAAATGCTGCACTCAGGAACTTAATTGGCTTGGAATAATCTGGGATATGTAAGTTGGTGTCATCAGTGACATATCCTGAGCCTCGTCGATTCTTGTTATTTTGAATTTCTTCCCATGGCTTGATGATGGGTTTGGAAGAAATTTGAATTTGATCATGAACAACGTCGAAACTTGAAGTTGTTTGGATGAGTGATTTGGAATCAACATCTTTATCTTCATCTGTATGGTTGAATGACTTGGAAGAAGCACTCTTTTGTTGCACCTCATCTCTTTGAAGTTGCGACTCTAGTTGAAGAAACTCAATGGTTTCATGTGTTTATTTTAGATGCCATGAAAGATCAGCAAGA
The DNA here is from genome assembly GCA_000404065.3 of Pinus taeda. Taxonomy (NCBI): domain Eukaryota; kingdom Viridiplantae; phylum Streptophyta; class Pinopsida; order Pinales; family Pinaceae; genus Pinus; species Pinus taeda. The sequence continues at coordinate 97,552 of APFE030647795.1, forward strand.
GTTTCTTTGCTGATGTGCACCATGTCTTCATCACTGGAGATGATCAAACTATGAAGAATGTTTAACAACTGAATATGTTGCGCCATCTGAACTTGCTTACTTGAACTCAGGCTCTCTTGCCGTAGATGTCGTGCTTTGAACTGTTGCACTTGATTTTGTTACTTGGATGACAGGCTCACTTGCTATGGGACTTGAATGGCACGCTCGCTTGATTTGGTGCTTATTGCACTTGCTAGAGTTGTAAAATTTTCTCGCTTAAACTCTGGAATTCACGCTCGCTTGATGACGATCGCGTTTGTTTAAGCGCTCACTTGACTTACTTGATTAATTCACATTCACTTGAAGGAATAGCCATGCTCGCTTGATGTCGATGTCAACTTGCTTGATTGATTTAACTTGTTTGATGATTACTGCAATAAAGTTCACTCTGGCTCGCTTGATTTTTGCACTGAATTAAGGCAATTTGGTTGAACGAATAATCACGCTCGCTTGCAGGAGATGTAAACTTGTTGCTTGTTAAAATTCATGCACTCACTTGATTTTGCTTTAAAGAAAGGGTGTCAAACACTGTCGAAAATGCACCCAAAAAAGCTTACAATGATTTCAATGATTCACTACAATGAATTAAATTTGACTCAATTCAAGACTTGGGTGTCGGTTTCAACCCAGAATGCACCCTTACAATTCAATGTGATTTGAGTTTGATTACAAGTTCAACAATGTTGATGTAGACTGTGCGCTGAAGTGTTGAAGTTTACAGATTCATTAACTTGATTGTAGTGATGTAAACTTTGCTTTGAAATGCTGAAGTTTTCATATTCATGAACTTGATTGTATTTGAGTGAATTTGATTGTTGAGGTAGAATACCAATGTTGAAAACTTTGATTATTTGTTGTAGTGATGCAAATGCATATGTTGAGCTTAATTATCCTTCCTTGCAGCTATTTTGTTACAAGTGTTGTGCTTGCTGGCATTGCATTTTAGGTGTGCATGAAATGAGATCATTTATGTGTCAAAACTAGACACAAATCATAAGCAAAAAACATGAAGCATGCACCATCATCAAACACTCTTCGTGTACCTAAGATCCCCTTATTCAATTTTGAGCGGATCTAGGACACAACCACCACAAAAAAATGATAGCTTTATTAAACTTTGGAGTACATAATCGCCCAGCTTCACAACATCTTCATGGAATCAGAAGCTTAGAACTTTTGAAAGAAAAAATGTCTTCAAGAGATTACCTGGACTCACTCACTCTCAAGATCTCTCTCTCAAAGTAAAATATTACTTTGGATTACAAAAATTTCTCTCAAACAATTCCATTTATCACTCCAAATACAAAACACTTCTTACTTCTCACTCCAAAATAACATTTGGCTAAGGAAAAATGTGAAGTTTAGACCCTTAATGTCAACTATAATGAATATGAAGATAGCACAATTATGAAGAAAAGAAATGGCCCCTTGCAAACAAATTGGCCTCCAATCAAAGATTTATCACAACTCATGAGAAGCAAGGCTTTGAAAGGCAATAAATGGGACTTAAACAATCATCTATCAATGAGAGAGAGATGAAAATGGTTAAACCGACTACGAGAAGTACAACAGAAACATATTCATGCACAGGATACTTCCTCTTCAGCCCAGGTATAAAAGCTCCCATCACCATCACTAGTAGAACCTTTGTAGATTTGAACATCAGCTGAGTAGGATAATTAAGAAAAGCAAGGGATCCTTTGGTCAGTCCATGGGATCCCATAAGAACAGCAGAGAATTTCACATATGTTTCCATGGATTTACGATGTGCTTTACTCTGAAGCCCTGAATTGCAGCCTGTTATATACGTATTCCGATATCACAGATTTCTTCACACTACAGTATTGAAACTTCTTTCAAGCCCGAGATACAAGAAACCATATAAATTTCTACTTAAATTTCCAAATATTTCACTAAGAACTTCAAATTTGATACTATGCCATTTAGATTTGCAGTGAAATCTTCCACGATCATCAAATTTCTCCGAAGTATCTCTCCAATAGAGAAATAATGAAAAATAAATTATGCCTTCTCTATTTTTGGAGAGCAAGAAACGAGATTGAACAGTTACAGAATGCAATTTCAAGACAGCACGCAGGTACCCGCAAAGAAACGAATTTCAAGACAATATACAGGTAACCAGAGAGGAAGGATTTAAAGGATGAACAAGGAATGCATTTCCTGTCCCTTTAAACTACTCATTGACCGTATTACTCAGCTATCACCTATCCCGTATTGCAGTCCTCAGGGATTTGTTATCAGGGAAACATTTACAAAATGTACCTTGCATAATTCTTGTCTCCAATAATTTGCTCAGAAATCAGTCCGATTCATCATCTCCTGATCCTGATTTTCTTGATTCTTAATGTATTTTTCGCTCATAAATCCATCTGATTCATCATCTCCCGATCCTGATGTGAAAGCTGAGAGCCGATTCTCATCCCTGAATGGCAAAATTGCAGACCAGTGATCGAATTGCGGAAATGTCGGACTCCTTGAAGAACTTAGATTCGAATTTGTGCAGACAACTCTCTAGGAAATTAATTATTGAATGGAGAATGCATTGCAGGTTGAATGGGCTTTGAATGGATATGAATGGCACTGGTGTGAAGGCAGGGGAAGGAGTTTGGTAAGGGACTTTATCAACGAAAAAACTTGTAAGTTTACCGAGTCGTTGAGATGGCAGCGAACAAGTTATATCAGAGTAAATGTATATTCAACGATAAGCGGAATCTGTCTATTATACCTGAAGAAAGCGAGTCCGATTTAGCTGAGTCCAGTGTTTGGGAGAGCGAAAGTGGAGCTTCAATGTCAGATTCTCCATCATCATTCAGAAAAACAGAGCCAGAAGAGGATTCTATTGAAGCTTTCTACGAGAAATACTCAGAGAGGATGCACTGCTGGGATAAGCTTAACATTCAGCAGACCTATGCATTAGGGGTCTTCTAGAGCCATGAAACCCGAAAGCCTAAACGGGTGACTTCCAGGCTGAAGAGATATATTCTGAACAAGCCTGCGGTTACAGATGCTTCCCAGGAATCGTTGAAGAGAGTGCAATGTAAGCTACTAGGAAGATACCTGTAGCAGTCGCGGTATCATCTCCTCTCACTGTGCTCTTAAATGATGTCATGGCGTTGCACCTATTGCTTTTATTTCGGGCACTTCACCTTCGCCCCCTCATTCCCATTTGAGCTCCTCGAAACCATTTCTTTAACTCGAGCGTTAAACTCCCATTCAATTTGTAACAACGCATTTGTCGCTTCAAAGCCGTAAGCAAATTTGACGTTGCGAGATTTCCGGTTGGTGACGCTTCCCAAAGTTGCACGCAAAATCTAAAAATATATAATTTTTAGCACGCAAAATTTAAAAATGCTGCATCGCTGACTGGTTTTATGGATTCACTGTCTGACAGTATTCGTCCCGGAGAGAACGTCATCCATGTGCATCCTTGCCAGTAGCATGCTTCTTCACACAACTCGCTTTCAATGTTTGAACACCTCAATACATAGTCTCTCAATCCCAAAGAGCAAACCATTAGCTCTGATACCACAATAATGGCAGAAGTGTCCTCAGACACATAATTTTATTAATCAGAAAAAAATAATTACATAATTGATTTGCAAGAGCTTACACCCGAACTACCAAACACTCTTGCAATGAGCTATTTATAAGCTCCATGTCCTAACTAACTCTAATTATGGATCACTTATTAAATAACAAGTGTCCATTTACATTAAATGCTATTCAAA
>APFE030647795.1:110860-125540 GCA_000404065.3 Pinus taeda
TATGCATTAAATGTATCTTCTTCTTCTCATTCTCATGAGTGGCTCATTGATTCTGGAGCCTCTTATCACATGGCCAAAAACAAAGCCATGTTTTCTTCTTTACATGATTGTAACACCAAAAATATATGTTGGTGATGATAGATCTCTTAATGTTGTAGGGACTGGAACTGTTCATCTAGACAATGGTCAGTTTAATGATGTATTATGTGTTCCAAACTTATCCTGCAACCTTCTATCTGTATATCAGATAACTCATTCAGGTGAAGGTAAAATTGTTGAATTTTCACCTCATGATGTTGTAATCAAGGATCTAAGAGATCCTAAACAGATTCTAGCTACTAGTATTACTGATGATTCCACAAGGTTTATAAGTTTCACAACTTTGGGTCATCAAATCTTCCCTCAGTATTTGTTGCTCATAATGATGAAGTGAGCAAACTTTGGCATGATCGATTTGGTCACATAAACTATCGCTCCCTTCAGCATCTATGTAAAGAAAATATGGTGACAGGTCTTCCTATGGTATCTTGCAGAGATGGTGTTTGTTCCGGATGTGTACTCGGAAAACATCATCGGGACAGTTTTGAAAAACGTGCCTCTTGGCACGCCTCAGCCCCTTTACAGCTTTTGCACAGTGATTTATGTGGTCCACTTCCTGTTGCTTCATTCTCTCTGGCTACAAATATTTCTTAACTTTCATTGATGATTTCTCCATACGCACTTGGGTATATTTCTTAAAACTCAAGAGTGAAATATTTAACAAATTCTTGGCCTTTAAGGCCTTTGTTGAAAAACAATCTGGACATCAAATTCTTAAGCTAAGATCAGATAATGGCGGAGAATATGTTAAAAACGACTTCATCAATTTTTGCACTGAGCATGGAATCCAAATGCAACATACTGTTCCATATACTCCACAACAAAATGGTGTAGCTGAAAGGAAGAATCGCACCTTAAAGGAAATGGCTAATTGTATGCTTCAATCTAAAGAACTTAGTATTAACTATTGGGCAGAAGCAATGAACTGTGCAAATTACATACTAAATCGCACTCCTACTAAATCTTTAAAGAACATCACTCCAGAAGAAGCATGGAGCTCTATTAAACCAGATGTGAGTCACTTTCGTGTTTTTGGAAGTGAAGCATGGGCCCATATTCCAGATGAAAAACGTAAAGATTTAGAACCAAAGAGTGAAAAATGTATCTTTGTTGGATATTCTGAAGATGTCAAAGCATATAGACTTATTCCATTTAAGTCCAAAAATGTTATAATTAGAAGAGATGTAAAGTTTGATGAAAATAAATCGGCCTACGAGCCTAGTCCGGCGCACGTGCCACCTCTCCTATCTCTTCTACTTTTGAAAACATTTTCTTCTTCAGATGATGAAAGTGAGGATGACAATCCTCCCCCACCTTCTCAGGATCCTCAACTTCCAAGATGGGTCCGTGCTACTCGGGATGCAGCAGGTGATCTTGCCGGTGATCCTACAGATCAGCGACGTACACGTTCTCAGTTTGAAAGAGCCTCTTCTTTACTGGCTCAAGCTCCAGTAAATCATGATCCTGACACTTTTGCAGAAGCTTCAGGCCATCCACATTGGGAAGCAGCTATGAATGAAGAATATCATTCATTGTTGGCAAATGATACATGGGATCTTGTTCCTCTACCAAAGGGACGCAAACTTGTTAGATGTAAATGGGTTTACAGAACCAAGTATGGACCAGATGGGAAAGTTGATAAACATAAAGCTCGTCTTGTTGCTAAGGGTTTTTCACAAGTTGAAGGCATCGACTATACTGAAACCTTCTCCCCTGTTGCCAAAATGAACTATGTCTGCCTTGTTCTTTCCCTTGCTGCCTATTTCAAATGGGAAGTTCATCAGATGGATGTTAAATCCACCTTCTTGCATGGGGACTTGCATGAAGAAATCTACATGGAACAACCTATTGGGTTTATACAAACAAACTCCAGCCTTGTATGTTGGCTTAAGAAACCCCTTTATGGTCTCAAGCAAGCTCCTTGGGCTTGGTATGCCAAAATGGATAGCTTTCTCTTAGAATCTGGCTTTTCTAGGTGTCATTCTGACAATACTGTCTACACCAAGAAAGTGGGCAAGTCTCTTCTCATTCTTGTTCTTTATGTTGATGATCTTATCCTCACTGGTAGTGATCCCAATCTTATTAATCATGTGAAATCTAGCCTTAAAAAGAAATTTGAAATGACAGACTTAGGACACTTACATTATTTTCTCAGTCTTCAAGTCTTGCAATCCAAGGAAGGTATTTTCCTCTCCCAATCTAAGTATGCTTGTGATCTTCTACGCTTTTTTCACATGGAAGATTGTAAGCCAGCTCCTTCTCCCTTTCAGTCTAGAGTCAAACTTTCAGTCTCTTGTACTTCCCCTGAAGTTGATGCTACTTTATATCGTCAACTTGTAGGAAAGCTTTTGTATCTAACCCATACTCATCCTGACCTTTCCTTTGATGTTGGTCTTGTTGCTCGGTTTATGCAAACCCCACGTGAAAGTCATTGGAAAGCAGCTAAAAGAATACTTCGTTATGTTCGAGGTACAGTTTAGTTTGGTATTCATTACAGTGCCGAAGCATCTCCTCTATTGGTTGGTTTCACTGATTCCAATTGGTTTGGTGACCTTGATGATCGGAAGTCTACTGCCGGTTATGTGTTCACTCTTGGTTCAGGACCTATTACATGGGCTTGCAAGAAACAAGCTGCCATTTCTCTTTCTTCAACAGAAGCAGAGTATCGTGGTGCCGTAGAGGCTAGTAAGGAAGCCTTGTGGCTTTGTGAGATCCTATCAGAGTTTGGTTTTCAGCAGCAGCATCCGACTACATTTTGGTGTGATAATCAAAGTACCATTCAGCTTTGCAAAGATCCAGTTCAACATTAGCGCAGCAAACACATTGAACTACACATGCACTTCATCAGAAAGCTCATTCATGACCATGTTCTTGAAGTGCAATATTGTTCAACAGATGATCAAGTTGCAGACTTTTTCACAAAGGCTCTCACAGAGGCGAAGTTCACTAAACTTCTATTTATGGTCGGACTTCAGGAAGTTGTCACTAAGGGGGGATAGGCTCTAGTGCCTCCTTCCTTCAACTATTGTGTCATATTTGTAAATCATTCAATTCTATCCCAAGTTATTCTTAAGGGGGGATGTTACGATATTCCGACACGTAGGAATAGTTAAGTATAACTTGGTCTAGTATAGAGTTAGGTAAAGTGTGTTTCTTTAACATGTACATTTGTAACTTACAATCTGACGGTCACGATATGTAGTGATCCGACAGTTCATTCTATTCTCGGTATTACTGACACTTGATCCGTGGCTTGACACCTGATTGGTCCATGAATTCTATTTAAAGCGCATGGAGGGTCATTTGTAGGTTCACCGTGCATGAGAGAAGATTATGTAAATTTTCATTCTTTTATTAATAAATTTCCTTTAGTAGCCACGTTCACGCAGGCCGTGGACTGTTTCCCTCTTTGAGGGTTTTAACCACGTCAAAATACTGGTGTATTGATCTGTGATCTGTTTGTGAGCGGTGTCCTTTTGGTGTTCTGTCTCGGGAACTTACCCTGTAAATTCCTACATGCATATCTTTCTAGTATTTGTACTAAGGAGGATATCCAACCACTTTATGCTCAATTTACCAAAATGGTAGTTTTTGTACCAGGAAACAAAATTATACAATTATGGTGAATGAATGTAACATCATAATTGTAACATGCAGATAGAATGAAATGATAATTAACATAATAACAATAAATTTTAAAGTATTTTGATTAATAAGATAGTTTTGTAAGAAATAAAAATGAATTATATTCATATTGACCAATATCACTTAAAGATGTTATTCAATTCTATTGACAAAAAATCGTAGCTCTTTTAATTCCTGACACTTCAGAGAAATAACAATTCACTCTAATGAAATTGAGAAATTATTGGTATCAAGTCCAATTCATGGAGTCACTAATTCTTTCTAATTATCACTTACACAATTTTCCCGCAGAAATTCACTTTGGTAAGACATTAGGTGAATGCCACTATTCATAGTCATACGACTCAACTTAGAAAATAACACAATAAGAATGGAAAGTAAGAGTATGACTCAAAATATACAAACAATCGATAATTAGATAATACCAAAATCAAAAGAGGAGATATTTTTCATTAATATAAAACTTTATGAAAATATACTTCTAATTATCAATTAAGCAATATTTATAATCTAATATTAACCTAGATAGTACACACTACATGTAATAAATGCCATGGACGATTGATTCAAAATGGATTTAGCATAGCCTCCAGAGCAAAAGTCTTCAAATATAGGTGAAAATGGAATAATGTTGAAGTGCTTGTTAATACGAATCCAACAATGCAAACAACATGTAAATCCGAGTTCGGATAAGGAAAATAGACTAATTAAAGATTAAGTCAAAAGTCAATGCCTACGTCAGCAAGACAGGTGGCAACCCGAGAAAGAGTCACAGATTCTAGATGATGTCAGCACAAAAGATGATGTGGTAGTGAGTGATTGGTTCATACCACAGGTGATGGGGATCAACGATCAAGAGTAGAGATCGTCTGATCCAAGGAGATTGACGCATATCACATCGAAACATGTAGGCAGGTTATCCTAGAAAAAAGACGCGATAAAGTTATGAAAAAGAAGCTAAACTCTTTGAGTTCTAACAGGAGAGCAGTAAATGGTTTATCATGTGCCTTCAAGGCAAGAAGTAGTTTTTGACCGAGAGCATGTGATTCCACTCAGTAGGCGACACATAGAATCCTGGAAACCACTTTCTCGCATGCCTTCGCAGAATTACCAAACATGCTAGTTGGGGCGCAAGACCGCGCGATAACCGTCAGATTTAATAGGGTAGATCAATGGTGCAGAACACATAGATCAGTTGACGAGTGGGACGCGATAGCCATTAGATTAGTTGTCCTTGAGATTAGTGTTGGGAAAAGGCTGGATGGTCAAGGTCCACCCCACGCCCACTAGTCCTTTGGATTATAGTCTATTTCTATTATAAACGTATTGTTCCACATTTATTGCAATTTGTAACTATACGTGGTGTATAAATACCATAACATAGAAAATTTGATGGGGGGTGTTAAAAGGAGAGTGTATTGTGAACCGTTCTAGGGGGTCCGGAGGTCAGAGTGACCAGTACAGTTAAGTTTATACTTGTTTCGACTCGAAGATTAGAGCGAAACACAACAGTGAGATCCATTTTCATGTTGAGACTTAGTTTTTGAGCTCACATCTGTAACAGCCATTTTGAAGTCATAATAAAGTGGTCAACACTGGAAGCTAGGACTAGGAGACATAGCCAAGACGTCTGGTGAACGCGTTCATCAATTTTGGTTGTGTTTATGTGTTTTGATTATGTTTTATGATTGTTTAAGTGTCTATGTTATTCGTAATCTTTTCGATCCATTGCACTAAGTAACATAGGAAAATTCACACATAGTGTGTAATACCTTTTTCAATTTCAGATCAAGTGGTATCAAAGCTTAAGGTTTTTAAGGTTTGACAAGTTTGTGTGGAGATTTGAATGCTGACTAGGTTAAGGCTCAAACGAGGTGAAGGTGAACTTGTTGAGGCAAATCCAGAGATTGGAAGGGTCTTTTCACGAAGAAGAATGGTAGATGAAGCTCCACTTGGGTCAGAATCCCAGTTCTTGGATAGCTTCATGACAATACGTGCAAAGGTGGAAGAAATGTATAATGAGTTTAAGAAAGGAAAAGGTGAAGGTACTTCATCACCTAAACTAGACAAAGGAGCAAAGGAACCTTTTCCTTTTGGCCCTCGAGAGAAAGAAGATAAAGGGAAAGGAGAAAAGCCTCCTCCATCTCCTCCATCATCACGATCATTGTCATCATCATTGTCTTCTTCTCATAAAACTAGCTCTTCTAAGGAGAAGAAAAAGAAAACCTCTTTGATCAAATTAGATGTAAAATTTGATTTTCCAATTTATGATGGAAAACGTAGTGTAGAAAAGCTTGATAACTAGATAAGGAAAATTGATATATATTATAGGGTGCAGAAAGTTGATTCAGAAAGGAAGAAGATTCAGTAGCTTGCCTTCGACTTGGAGGAACCGCACTTGTATGGTGGGAAGGAAAGACACAAGAAGATCTTCAAAAGATGGTAAAATCATTTCAACTTGGAATGAATTTGTTTTTTCTATTAAAAATAAATTTTATCCTTTGGATTATATGCAACAATAAATGATGAGTTGGCAAACACTCTGTCAATTGAAGGGTTAAACTGTTCAAAGTTATACTCAGGAATTTCGTAAGAGAGCTTTAACATTAAGCATATCATTGGAATCACCAGAGACATTGTTAAAATATATAGGTGTTCTTCATAGTTATTTGAAGCATACTATAATTATGTTTAATCCCACTAGCTTAGATGATGTATCAGTCCAAGCAACTCGTCTAGAGGCTAGAGGTAAAAATGTAAACCTAGATGTTGGGAAATCATCAAAATATATTGAGAACAAGAATAAAGGCAAGAAGAAACTGAAATGGAAAAGGAAATCAAATAGTGTGAAGAAGGATAAACCTTCATGCACTCATTGTAAGAAGGAAGGAAATGATGAGGGACATTGCTAATCTTTGCATCCAGAATTGAAGCCTAAGAAGTTCGGGGGTAAAGAGTGAAAGAATGCTGCTACTATTCAAAAGGACATGGGATCGGACTCATGTGATGAAACAAAAATTACAACCACAAGTATAAAGGTAAAGATTATGAAGCATCTATAATTGATTCTTCACATTCTCTTGATAATGAAAGTAATGAGAGTAAAATAAATGAGTTATTTCATATTAGAGTCATTTCCAAGAACACTAAAATTGATACTTTATTTTATAGTGGGTCACAAGTTAATTTGATTTCTGAAGCAATTGTAAAGAAGTCGGGTCTAGAAACAAAACCTCAAAAAAAAACCATATCCATTAGGTTGGGTGTGTGATAAAACAAAGCTACAAGTTACAAGACAATGCAAACTTCGGTTTTCTCTTGGGTCAACATTTGTAGAGGAGGTTGAGTTAGATATAATCCCATTGGGCATATGTGGAATTGTATTAGGAAGTCCATACTTGTACAATAGAAAAGCTATCTTCTATCGAGTTGAAAATAGGTATCAACTCACTAAGGATGGAATTGAATATATTGTAAGGGCTCATAAACTCAAATATAACTTCTCTCTCATAAATTTAGGACAGATGAAAAGAATTGTAAATTCAAGTAAGCAATTTTTACTAATGATTGTAAAAGCAAAGGATCTTGATAAATCTGATGTATTCCAAGGCTGTAATCCTAAACAGAAAGAAAATCTAGTTAAAGTTGTTTCTGATTATGATATTCTATTTCAAGAGCCTAAAGGGCTTCCACCCAAGTGAGAAATAGCACATGATATTTATTTACAATAATATGCTCCTCTACCTAACATTTGAATGTACAAGTTATTAGCTATAGAGAATGTAGACATAAAGAAGAAGGTACATGAGTTGCTCGATAAAGGGTTTATTAGACCAAACACATCACCATGTGGATCACCTATTATGTTGGTGCGAAAGAAAGACGGTCCATGGAGAATGTGCATTGATTTTAGAGCACTACATAAAATCACAATAAATAATCGTTATCCTCTTCCTCATATTGATGATTTATTATATTAGTTAAAAGATATAGTTTACTTCACTAAATTAGACTTTTGAAGCGGCTACCATCAGATCAGAGTTGCAGAATAGGATGTACAGAAAACTTCTTTCAAGACGAAGCAAGGACTTTATGAATGGTTGGTTATGCCTTTTGTTTTAACTAACACTTCTGCTACATTTATGCGACTCATGAATGATGTATTTAGACCATTTATTGATGATTTTGTAATAGTCTATTTATATGATATTCTTGTTTTTAGAAGGACATGGGATGAACATGTAAAGCATGTAAAACAGATTTTATATGTTTTAAAAAGAGAAAATCTCTATGTGAAACTATCAAAATGTGAATTTGGCATAACATCTTTGAATTATTTGGGTTATATTGTAGGGGTGGTGAAGTGAAGATGGATCCTTCCAAGGTCAAAGTCATTTTAAACTATCCTAAGCCCAATACTACTACAGAAGTTAGACGTTTCTTAGGGGTAGTGCAATATTGGAGAAAGTTTATTGCCAACTTTTCGTTGATTGCAACTCCTTTACATGCTTTGACAAGTGTAAAACACGTGTTTCAGTGGGGAGGCAAACAACAGAAAGCCTTCGACACCTTGAAAAAAAGGATCAGTACAATGCCAATACTAGCACTGCTAGATCTTCAACATCCATTTGATATCGAGATAGATGCAAGTGACTATGCCATGAGGGTAGTGTTGATGTAGCACAAGAAGCCTATATGCTTTGATTCTGAGAGATTTACATCAATAGTATTTAACTATCCTACATATGATAAAGAATTGTATTCATTAGCTCAGAGGGTTAAAAAGTGGAAACATTACATAATGGATAAAGAAACAATCACACACATAGATCATCAACCACTTCAATATTTAAACTCACAAACTAAATTGCAACAATCAAGACATTGCAGGTGGATGGGTTTTCTAGAAAAATTTCATCTTGTTATCAGATATAATAAGGGAATACATAATAATGTTGCAGACATGTTATCAAGACCAATTATAAATGCATCCACAATACTTAACCATAATTCAGTAATTCATGAAAGTTACATTGAACAATATGCTCAAGACACAAATTTTAAGGATGTATATGCAACTTTAAGTCATGGAAAGCAGGTAGAAGAATTGGATTATTATATAAAGGACAAAATCTTATATCATTTGGGAAAGTTATGCATTCCACAAACTGAAAGAGTTAACATAATTCGAGAAGCACATACTTCCCTCATATCATGTCATTTTGGTGTAAGTAAAATAGTTGCACAATTACAAAGGTTCTATTATTGGCCACGAATGAATGAGAAAGTTTCTAGATATATCAAAGGGTGTACTATGTGTGCTACAAGCAAGCCAAGTAATATAAAATTAGGATTGTATACTCCACTTCCAATTCCTTCTTATCCTTGGGAAAGTGTTTCCATGGATTTTGTTGGGGGATTGCCAACGTCTAGAAAAGGTCATGATTATTTGTATGTAGTTGTGGATAGGTTTAGTAAGATGTGTCTTTTGATACCATGTAACAAACAGGTAACAGCTGAACAAACTGCAAAGTTGTTCTTTCAAAATGTATGGGTTCATTTTGGGTTACCCACTTCTATTGTATCTGATCGAGATTCTCAATTTGTTGGGAAATTTTGGTCAAGTCTATGGGAGTTAATGGCCAACAGGTTAAATAAGAGCAAATCATTTCATCTACAAATAGATGGTCAAATAGAAGTGGTCCAAGACAGTGATACAGTTGCTTCAAGGATATTGCAGCAAGAATCCCAAACTTTGGTATGAGAATTTGTGTTATGTGTAACATGCTTACAACTGTGAAAAACATTCTTCTACTCAGAGGTATCCTTTTGAGACTTGTTTTGGTTTTATACCAAAGTATCCATTGGATTTTGTCTTTGGTAAAGACATAACAGTTGATGGACACAGTGATGTGGACAGAGCAACCAAGTTCATTGAACAAATCTAGGAAATTTACCAAGCAGTACATGAAAAGTTGGAAAGAAGCCAAGAAAAGTATAAGGTGCAACATGATAAGTAGCGAGTTGAGCATAGTTTTCAAGTTGGTGATCAAGTCTGGTTGTACATCAAAAAAGAAAGACTGCAAGGGGAAGGTACAAATTTGAAACCAATTAGATATGGTCCTTCCAAAATACTTGGTAAAGTTGGTGAAAATTATTTCTGCCTATATCTACCAGCTTATGTGCAAATCTATTCAGTCATTAATGTTGAAAACTTGAGGTTGTATGAACCTTCATTGATTTAAGATCCCAAAGAGCAAGGTTAGCTACCTTCCATTGAGGATCTGTTGCCTGAGTATCTCAATGAGTTACATAAGGACACAGTTCTTGACATGAGGATAAGAACTTTGTGACGGGGAAATGTTGAGTACCTTCGAGTTGGAATCACAGTTACAAATACAAGTAAATGATGATGGATAGGGATTGGAAAAGTGAAGGATCTTTATCGTCACTTACTCGATAGCTAAAACCAACTTTTGGTGGACCAAAAGCTTCTAGTGGGGAGGAGTGATCAAAAATGGATTTAGCATAGTCTCTAGATCAAAAGTCTTCAAATACAGGTGAAAATGGAATAATGTTGAAGTTCTCATTAATACGAAGCCAACAGTGCAAACATCATGTAAATCCGAGTTTGGATAAGGAAAATAGAGCCAATTAAAGATTAAGTCAAAATTCAATGCCAACATCAGCAGGACAGGTGGCAACCTAGGAAAGAGTCACAGGTTCTATATGATGTCAGTGCAGAAGATGATATGGCAGTCGGTGATTGGTTCATACCATTGGTGATGGTGATCAACGATCAAGAGTGAAGATCGTTCGATTAAAGGAGATCGATGCATATCGCGTCGAAACACGCAGGCATGTTATCATGGAAAACAGATGCAATAAAGTTATGAAAAAGAAGCTAAACTATTTGAGTTTCGACATGAGAGTGGTAACAGGTTTGTCACGTGCCTTCAAGGTAGGAAGTAGTTCTTGAGCAAGAGCACGCGATTCCACTCAGTAGGCGACACGTAGCATCTTGAAAACCACTTTCTCATGTGCCTTCAGAGAATTAGCAGACATGCTAGTTGGGGCGCGAGACCACGTGACAGTCGTCGGATTTAACAGGGTAGATCAACGATCGTGAACGTCCAGATCAGCTAATGAGCAAGACGTAATAGCCATCAGATTGGCTTTTCTCGAGATTAGTGCTGGGAAAAGGCTGGATGGTTGGGGTCCACCCCACACCTGCCGGTCCTTTGGATTATAGTTTGTTTCTATTATAAATGTATTGTTCCACGTTTATTGCAATTTGTAATTGTACGTGGTGTATAAATACCATAACACAAAAAATTTGACGGGGGGTTAAAAGGAGAGTGTATTGTGAACCATTCTAGGGGATCTGGAGGTCAGAGTGACCAGTACAGTCGAGTGTATACTTGTTTCGACTCGAAGATTTGAGCGGAACACAATAGTGAGATCCATTTTCATGTTAAGACTCTGTTTTTGAGCTCACACTTGTAACAACCATTTTGAAGACATAATAAATAGGTCAGCATTGGAAGTTAGAACTAGGAGACATAGCCAGCAAGTCTGGTGAACTCCTTTATCAATTTTGGTTGTGTTTATGTGTTTTGATTGTGTTTTATAATTTTTTAAATGTCTATTTTATTCACAATCTTTTCGATCCATTGCACTAAGTAACATAGGCAACTTCACACAGAGTCTGTAACACCTTTTTTAATTTCGGATCAATGATGGACCTTGGCATGAAACAAAAAATGCATGAGTTGGAGACGAAAAGAAAAAGCCTCTAGCATGATGCTAATTTTGATGCACTTAACCAAGTGAAGTCCTCAACCGTGGATGTTGGCTTCTGGGTCACGGTAATCCAATTTCATGTTTTATCAACATCGTTAACTTGATTTCAAAATCTTGATTTCTGGTTGGTAATATTGAAAAAAACTAAAATAAACCAAAGAACACAAAAAAGGAGAATATGGGTTTGAAGAAAAACGATATGAACTCCAATTTTAAACCTTGAAACAGTTTAATGTGGAATTAGGAATTGTAGTAAATACCAAATCATCCAACCACTTCTGTGCTAATTGATTATGTTTGTTGAAGTGTATATTCTCACATTCTCTAGTTACACTCATAGTTGAATGCGCAACATGTCAAACTCAAGGCATAGAGATCAAATCTCTAAAGATCAAGAGTGTTTCCACTCAAGTCCTGCCACCATACATCAACCACACATAACACACACATAATACATGCCTTATTACATAATAATAATAATATATAAAAAGGCATGATTTTAAATCCAAGAATCAAAAGCAATCAAGATTAAAATTTAAAAATTATTAAAAAATCAAGGTGCATATTTATATCCAATTCCTCACTTGAACATACACCCATAGAAATTCATCTAGACCAAACATGTTGAAGATATTTGCAGATAGCCTCTCAAATGCACTTCAAAAATCATATTTTGAAGCCACAAAAAAGGGAGCAATATTGTCCACTATAGGACATGTAACAACATGGTTGATGCAGCACAAACCACCTCACCAACAACCTAATCAACTGACAACTCTTCAGCCAGAGGGTCTCTATTGGTTAAAATTTATACCATTAAAAAGATACTAATTTCAACTTCAAGAAGTTGTTCTCTTCTACACCTAAGTACCAAATGTTTTAAAATTCACAAACTATGTCGAGATAAAGATACAATAAGATAAGATTATTAATGTCCAACAAATGAAAAAAAGTAGGTCAAATTATCAACATTGGAATGCCAATCTACTCCCTTCTGATTCTGTAGCAATCCACTTTGATACCTATTACTTACCATAATGTCTTTATAAACACTTCTTTTCATATCGTTTGATCAAATTATGAGCCCTAATGTGGTTGATGGTTTCCCATCATCCTCAATATTATACATTGCGCCTTTTGAGTTTGGGTCATGTTGTGCTAATTCTTTCAATCATTACTCATTTTTATTTGAACATTTGGCTTTAAGTGCTTACCACATTGATGAGCCTCATCATTGGGTAATTATATCGGCCTTAATTCACCTCTTAGCTTAGTCAAACCAACTATTCTCATAACCCATAACTTATTGTATACTTTTGATTATATTTTGTTTATGAGATCAGTTAGAGTTGGATTTCTTTGTGGTCTAATGTGAATTTAATGCAAGATTAAAGGATAAAAGCAAGAAATTTTTGCAAATACCATGGTCAAAACTTGAATGGAACAAGGGAGAGGAATTATAGGAGGTAAATCCTCCTCATTTATTATCCCTCCATTCGAATATTCCTCCATCAGCTTGGAGTGCAAACAACCAAATCATGAGGACTAGAAGGCAGCCGAGCAAGTGAAAGAAAAAGCACTAGTTTATCTCGAGTTTGGGAGCCGAGCCTCCCTAAGTTTAGGGAAGTCGTTGGAGAATTCATATGTATAAGTAGAGAGGCCTAGGACCTTAGTAGGATTCATATATTTTATTTTAGAACTCTACTCTATTTTTGAGTTGCAATACTTGTGACAATTTTTGATTTCATCCATTGTTTTGATAATAAGAGTGAGTTCTGTTTTGAGCCAACACTGAGTTAACTCAGAGTGTTGAAGATCTTAGGCTAGGGCCCAACCCTAGCAGCAAAGTCTCCTTTTTATTGTACATGTATGCTAGTATAGATTCATAGTTTAATTGTTCATTTGCTTAGTAGATGCATTTCCATTACAACAAAGTAGATTAGATTGGTTGTGTGATAGGTTGCTTCCATTTATGCCTTGTTTCAAGTAGAAGGTTAGCAAGGAGAAAAATGATCACCATAAGGTTGTCAGTACATGTCTTAGCCTCACTTCCTCCCTTTGGGACCATGACTTGAGGAAGGGACCCTTCAATAGCCCCAAAAACACGGATTTCTAGTTCTTGCACGAGCTTTGGAGTTTGTTGTCTTTGATTCAGTATTTGGTTCATGTTGCAAGGTAGATTTCATTGCCATTTTTTTCCATCTCCATTTCTCCAATAAGATCTCACTCATGCTTTCATTCCCTTCAGCAACTTTCTTCATGGATAATATAGGCAATTAATTCATGCTTTTCTGGTTTACGAAAATGTATCTTGTTGCATAGTTCTTGGAAGACACACATGTTTTAAGAAAAGTAGGCACTTCAGGAGAAGACCCAGACTTCATCACCAACAACCCCCTTCCAGTTCATCCACCTTAACCATCTCTTGTTCCACCATCACCCTCACTAGTTTTTTTTTATCATTTTTCAGTGAAATTCCCCTAGTTACATTGATCGAATCTAGCCATATCTTATCTTGGATATTGACTCCTAAGTGATCCTAGACCTTCTAACACCCCATTCCACTCATATTACACCTTTCCCAAGCTTCCTAACACCTCCAACACCTTGCAATTAGCTCTCGGATGCATCCTGTAGGTTTCCTGTAATTCCTATAAGATCATCCTGTAGGTTTCTAGTACATCTTATAGGTTTTCCTGAAATGGCCTATCTTGAGGCCAAATTGATGGGAAACCTCTAGGAAGTCACACAAAGCCTCCTAGGACCCTTCTACACCATTCTGGAGCGATAAAAAGGGTCTTTTAAACTCCTAATTACCTCACATTAATTGTCATCCCAGGGACGACTTTTTATTTTAAGAGTGTACTGAGTCTGAGGCAGCTATTTACTCAAGAGTAATGTTTTGCATTATAGTGCTTAAAATCCAAAAGTAAATGAAAGATGGAAACAAAATCTAATTGGAACAACAAGAAACTGAAATGTTCTAAACTAAATCATTCACTCAAACAACCATCAATCGAGGATACAGTAGCAATAACTCATTCCTCTAGAAATTGATGCAATTAAAATCAAACTGGAACAAGACAATCAATCTGGGAACGAGGAAGCAAAAACCAATGTTCTCTACAGTTGA
>APFE030647795.1:125833-139688 GCA_000404065.3 Pinus taeda
AAATCAAACTGGAACAAGACAATCAATCTGGGAACGAGGAAGCAATAACCAATGTTCTCTACAGTTGACAGTCCTGCTTTAAAGCAATTAAAAGGAAATCAAAATTGAACTGAAGCTGCTATTGAAGTAAACTAGGAAAACTCTTTAAAAGAAAACTCTTGCAATTAATCAACAGAAATGAACAGCAAAGTAAATGGACAACAAACTGGAATTAAAGGAATCGAATAACCAATCCTATTGAACAACAATCTGTAATGAATATCAATCAAACGGAACAACAAATGGAATGAAACCATAATTGAAATAGAACAGTGAAGCTTTATATTTGAAATGAGAAACATAATAATATATGTTGAGAAGGATAATAATCTCTGTTATGATGGAAAATAACAGCCACACGATTCAATCTCAACTTGTGCAATAAAACAATTTCATAAAATATTATAACAGCTCGCTGCAAAAACATGAAACTGTAAGGCAATACGATTCAAAGAAATATGAACTAAATCATCTCATCAGACGACAGAAATTGGAAAGATATAATACAACAGCAGCATACTCCACCAGAGGCTGGGCCCTTATCCGCCAGTGGATGATGATGGGCTGCTTCAGATTAGGTAAATGAACAGCAACTCCCAAATCATATATTAATCATCAAACTGTGAAATCATTACAACAGCTAAAGCTTTGAGAATTACAACATGCAACAATCTCCTTTTCCTCCTATTCTATCCTATCCCATTATCATTCTTGAATTTCCAACTTTGAATCCTCAATTATACCTCATTTTTCCATTCTTTTCCCCCCAAAGTCATCCTGAAGTCATCCTCAAATCATCCCCATCTCTGATCTCTGTCGCAACAACAAATCTGAGAAAATCGTGATCAAAGAACTCTGCGTTTCTCTCAGTACAAGCCGAATTTGGGAAAACCGTTCCTCGCTAAAGTTAATTGGGTCCATTATGGACAAAACCCATGTTCCAGATTTTCCAGATTCGTCTCCATTTGCTCAGAATCTCAACCGCAAAGCTGTCACTCCTTATTCCAGCGCATTTCTGAGTTGGCACTTTTAATGATCAAATCTTCAATCTGGAAATTATCTTGGAGGTTAAAAATGAAGAATGATGTTATAACCAATTTATTAAAACTATCATTGATAAAATAATTCATAATAATCAATTTATTAGAAATAAAGAAGAATAAATAATACTCATCCATAAGAGCATAAATCATTTATAAAATGGATTTAAATAATAAATTATAATAAATGATATAATAGATAAGAGTAAAAATGGATGAAATAAGTGTTACAAAGTGGTCGTATTCACGGCCCAACACACCCCCAAACCAAATATATTGCATTTCCTCATGCAACAAAAACTGAATATGTTGCATGTCCTCATGCAACCCAAAGACAAAACCTATGCGTTAACCAAGCAAAAAACATTGTTCATCTGAGCTCATAGAACAAATGAATTCTTCCTCACTTAATGAATATTCAATTTTAGCAATCTTGATGAAGGCATAACAATGAAGTTGCAACAAAATATGATATAGATGACAACAACCTTCACTAACCATTTTCCCAAAAACTACAAACCAGATTTTGTTGAAATTGTGCAAGTAGATTTCAACTATATTAATGCTTCTATGATCCAAAAATCAGATCGTTTTGATGCATAGATCATGAGATATAAACAAAATGGTTGTAGGGGAAAGTGTATGATTTCCGAAATTTTATGAACCAATATTACTTGAAATTGTCTGGGTTTGTATATTTTAATGATACGTCTGTGTTTTGCAGAAATCACAAGAATTGAGTTCATAGTTTTAAAAATATTATCGAAATCAATTTCTGCACTGAAATTGTATGCCTTGAATGAGAAAGAAAGTAAAAAAGCATCCATCATGCGTAGCAATTCCTCCCCCTCTATGAAAAATTAGCATGGCCTCATGCGATGCTAGAAAACAAATTGAGGTGGTTGCTACCATATGTTAAATTCTTTTCTTGGTGTAAAACAATCATGGAATAAAGGGGGTGTTGAGAATGAATAAGAATAGTAATGGATGATAAAGAGTAGGAATGACATGGTCATAAGAAAGAAATGAATGAAAGCAACACTCCCCCAAACCGAAAGATGATATGATGCTGAAAAAGGGGAAGTGATAAAGATGTGGAATGAAGGATGATAAATAATGCTCAAAATGGATTTTCATTAAATTCTCCTAAATTCGTAATAAATAAGAAAATTATGCTATTTTACCTCAAGTTTTACCTCCAAAATAAAAATCTGGAATGACATATATGTATTGACAGTTGTTGAAGCTGATGTAAGCAAAGTTGGTGCTGAAAGTGATGCTAAAGGTGGAATCCATGTAAGCACATAATGTCTGAAGAATTGTTCATGTTCGCAAGTTGCTCGAGCTGCTTCTGTTAGTTGCAATAGTGTGGTCATGCTGTGAATATAATTTCCCCTGCATACTTGTTGTTCTCCTGTACACAAATCACACTTGTGCATACAATGTTCTTGAATCCATAGTGTTAGTTTTGAATAGAAACAGATAAAATGCATGCAGAAATTTCAATGAGAAAAACTTTTGTATACATGCAATACTAATATTTTATCAAATCAACAAGTTATGGAAGAGTGCAGTAATCATATCGCATGCTATCCCATAAAGCATACATTCCCCTCTCCAATTGGAAAAGAGATTCCATGACCATAAATCATATGAAATGTGTTGTGCTGATGGCAAGACAAAGGAATGAACAATACAGCAGTAGAGTACACAAATCAATGATAGGACGACGAGAGTTATGGTTATAATGAGAGCAGAGTGTATAAAGATAGTTATGAATAAAATATAGGATGCTTTGGATTGATGATAAGTTATGAAAAGAGAAAAAGGACAACAATATGCCAAAAATATGCTTTACTGACGGTATTCTAGCTGAAAAGGATGCGATTGATCAGAAAATAATTTTTCATGCGTAAAGGTTCAAAACAGGGAAAATGAAGGAAATAGTTTCTCTGACAAAAAGGAAGAATAAGAAAAGGGTATTATAGTAATAATTGATGATAAGATATAACTTCAATACCATAAGAAGAGCCTCTGCTGCCAGCAGGCGTCCATAGCCTCGACAGGGTTGCTTTTTAACCGATATGAGCCAGGATCCTCAATTTATAAATGGAGAGTTTTAGTGTTGTTCTATAGAAGAGATCGGTGTGCTGGTGTGGTAACCAGATAACCATACTGCCATTCACTAGGAGTTAGCAAAAGTGATCAGGTCAGCTCGTGATGAGACCTCCTGTTCCAAGGATAATTTGGCTATCCAATGGATCATAACCCTGGTGTGGTGGCCATAATGGGAATGTCACTTTGTTACAGCCTTATGAACATGGTAGGTTGGCTCGTAATGAGACCCCCTATTCTCCATCTGCGAACAAAATTTTGTTGTTATTACACTTTTTTATGATAAAGAGAGGGAGGCTCAATACTCCTTCAGAGCAGGGATGGCGGAAGAAGTTGAACATGTCAATAGAAAAAAGTATACCCATAATCTAATTTATTACAGACAGAGAAGATTGTAACCAGGAAGGGTGGAACCAGCATGGTGTTAAGATGATCAATCAATATCATGCTCAATAGAAAACAATGCAGTAAAGTAGTATATAAATAATTGTGTCATTTTGAAAATAAACTATCATCAAGGAGCTGTCCTGTTAAAGATCATAATGTAAATGATATTAACTTGCTTCAATAGAATCCATAATCCTTGTCCTCATAAAAATAGTGTACTTCATACCATGAAAGAGAATCAGGAAAATGTAATTGAGATGAAAAGTTGGAAAGAAGCCAAGAAAAGTATAAGGTGCGACATGACAAGTAGCGAGTTGAGCATAGTTTTCAAGTTGTTGATCAAGTCTGGTTGTACATCAAAAAAGAAAGACTGCAAGGGGAAGGTAAAAATTTGAAACCAATTAGATATGGTCCTTCCAAAATACTTGGTAAAATTGGTGAAAATTATTTCCGCCTATATCTACCAGCTTATGTGCAAATCTATTCAGTCATTAATGTTGAAAACTTGAGGTTGTATGAACCTTCATTGATTTAAGATCCCAAAGAGCAAGGTTAGCTACCTTCCATTGAGGATCTGTTGCCCGAGTATCTCAATGAGTTACATAAGGACACAGTTCTTGACATGAGGATAAGAACTTTGTGACGGGGAAATGTTGAGTACCTTCAAGTTGGAATCACAGGTACAAATACAAGTAAAGGATGATGGATAGGGATTGGAAAAGTGAAGGATCTTTATCGTCACTTACTCGATAGCTAAAACCAACTTTTGGTGGACCAAAAGCTTCTAGTGGGGAGGAGTGATCAAAAATGGATTTAGCATAGTCTCTAGATCAAAAGTCTTCAAATACAGGTGAAAATGGAATAATGTTGAAGTTTTAATTAATACGAAGCCAACAGTGCAAACATCATGTAAATCTAAGTTCGGATAAGGAAAATAGAGCCAATTAAAGATTAAGTCAAAAGTCAATGCCTACATCAGCAGGACAGGTGGCAACCTAGGAAAGAGTCACAGGTTCTATATGATGTCAGTGCAGAAGATGATATGGCAGTCGGTGATTGGTTCATACCATTGGTGATGGTGATCAACGATCAAGAGTGAAGATCGTTCTATTAAAGGAGATCGATGCATATCATGTCGAAACACGCAGGCATGTTATCTTGGAAAACAGATGCAATAAAGTTATGAAAAAGAAGCTAAACTATTTGAGTTTCGACAGGAGAGTGGTAACAGGTTTGTCACGTGCCTTCAAGGTAGGAAGTAGTTCTTGACCAAGAGCACGCGATTCCACTCAGCAGGCGACACGTAGCATCTTGAAAACCACTTTCTCATGTGCCTTCAGAGAATTAGCAGACATGCTAGTTGGGGCGCGAGACCACGTGACAGCCGTCGGATTTAACTGGGTAGATCAACGATTGTGAACGTCCAGATCAGCTGATGAGCAAGACGTAATAGCCATCAGATTGGCTTTTCTCGAGATTAGTGTTGGGAAAAGGCTGGATGGTTGGGGTCCACCCCACACCTGTCGGTCCTTTGGATTATAGTTTGTTTCTATTATAAATGTATTGTTCCATGTTTATTGCAATTTGTAATTGTACGTGGTGTATAAATACGGTAACACAAAAATTTGACGGGGGGTTAAAAGGAGAGTGTATTGTGAACCATTCTAGGGGATCTGGAGGTCAGAGTGACCAGTACAGTCGAGTGTATACTTGTTTTGACTCGAAGATTTGAGCGGAACACAATAGTGAGATCCATTTTCATGTTGAGACTCTGTTTTTGAGCTCACACTTGTAACAACCATTTTGAAGACATAATAAATAGGTCAGCATTGGAAGTTAGGACTAGGAGACATAGCCAACAAGTCTGGTGAACTCCTTTATCAATTTTGGTTGTGTTTATGTGTTTTGATTGTGTTTTATAATTTTTTAAATGTCTATTTTATTCACAATCTTTTCGATCCATTGCACTAAGTAACATAGGCAACTTCACACAGAGTCTGTAACACCTTTTTTAATTTCAGATCAATGATGGACTTTGGCATGAAACAAAAAATGCATGAGTTGGAGACGAAAAGAAAAAGCCTCTAGCATGATGCTAATTTTGATGCACTTAACCAAGTGAAGTCCTCAACCATGGATGTTGGCTTCTGGGTCATGGTAATCCAATTTCATGTTTTATCAACGTCGTTAACTTGATTTCAAAATCTCAATTGCTGGTTGGTAATGTTGAAAAAAACTAAAATAAACCAAAGAACACAAAAAATGAGAATATGGGTTTGAAGAAAAATGATATGAACTCCAATTTTAAACCTTGAAACACTTTAATGTGGAATTAGGAATTGTAGTAAATACCAAATCATGCAACCACTTCTGCACTAATTGATTATGTTTGTTGAAGTGTATATTCTCACATTCTCTAGTTACACTCATAGTTGAATGCACAACATGTCAAACTCAAGGCATAAAGATCAAATCTCTAAAGATCAAGAGTGTTTCCACTCAAGTCCTGCCACCATACATCAACCACACATAACACACACATAATACATGCCTTATTACATAATAATAATAATATATAAAAGGCATGATTTTAAATCCAAGAATCAAAAGCAATCAAGATTAAAATTTAAAAATTATTAAAAAATCAAGGTGCATATTTATATCCAATTCCTCACTTGAACATACACCCATAGAAATTCATCTAGAACAAACATGTTGAAAATATTTGCAGATAGCCTCTCAAATGCACTTCAAAAATCATATTTTGAAGCCACAAAAAAGGGAGCAATATTGTCCACTATAGGACATGTAACAACATGGTTGATGCAGCACAAACCACCTCACCAACAACCTAATCAACTGACAACTCTTCAGCCAGAGGGTCTCTATTGGTTAAAATTTATACCATTAAAAAGATACTAATTTCAACTTCAAGAAGTTGTTCTCTTCTACACCTAAGTACCAAATGTTTTAAAATTCACAAACTATGTCGAGATAAAGATACAATAAGATAAGATTATTAATGTCCAACAAATGAAAAAAAGTAGGTCAAATTATCAACATTGGAATGCCAATCTACTCCCTTCTGATTCTGTAGCAATCCTCTTTGATACCTATTACTTACCATAATGTCTTTATAAACACTTCTTTTCATATGGTTTGATCAAATTATGAGCCCTAATGTGGTTGATGGTTTCCCCTCATCCTCAATATTATACATTGCGCCTTTTGAGTTTGGGTCATGTTGTGCTAATTCTTTCAATCATTACTCATTTTTATTTGAACATTTGGCTTTAAGCGCTTACCACATTGATGAGCCTCATCATTGGGTAATTATATCGGCCTTAATTCACCTCTTAGCTTAGTCAAACCAACTATTCTCATAACCCATAACTTATTGTATACTTTTGATTATATTTTGTTTATGAGATCAGTTAGATTTGGATTACTTTGTGGTCTAATGTGCATTTAATGCAAGATTAAAGGATAAAAGCAAGAAATTTTGGTAAATACCATGGTCAAAACTTGAATGGGACAAGGGAGAGGAATTATAGGAGGTAAATCCTCCTCATTTATTATCCCTCCATTCGAATATTCCTCCATCAGCTTGGAGTGCTAACAACCAAGTCATGAGGACTAGAAGGCAGCCGAGCAAGTGAAAGAAAAAGCACTAGTTTATCTCGAGTTTGGGAGCCAAGCATCCCTATGTTTAGGGAAGTCATTGGAGACTTCAGATGTATAAGTAGAGATGCCTAGGACCTTAGTAGGATTCATATTTTTTATTTTAGAACTCTACTCTATTTTTGAGTTGCAATACTTGTGACAATTTTTGATTTCATCCATTGTTTTGATAATAAGAGTGAGTTCTGTTTTGAGCCAACACTGAGTTAACTCAGAGGGTTGAAGCTCTTAGGCTAGGGCCCAACCCTAGGAGCCAAGTCTCCTTTTTATTGTACATGTATGCTAGTATAGATTCATAGTTTAATTGTTCATTTGCTTAGTAGATGCATTTCCATTACAACAATGTAGATTAGATTGGTTGTGTGATAGGTTGCTTCCATTTATGCCTTGTTTCAAGTAGAAGGTTAGCAAGGAGAAAAATGATCACCTTAAGGTTGTCAGTACGTGTCTCAGCCTCACTTCCTCCCTCTGGGACCATGACTTGAGGAAGGGACCCTTCAGCAGCCCCAAAAACACAGATTTCTTGTTCTTGGATGAGCTTTGGAGTTCGTTATCTTTGATTCAGTATTTGGTTCATGTTGCAAGGTAGATTTCATTGTCATCTTTTTCCATCTCCATTTCTCCAATAAGATCTCACTCATGCTTTCATTCCCTTCAGCAACTTTCTTCATGCGTAATATAGGCAATTGATTCATGCTTTTCTGGTTTACGAAAATGTATCTTGTTGCATAGTTCTTGGAAGACACACATGTTTTAAGAAAAGTAGGCACTTCAGGAGAAGACCCAGACTTCATCACCAAAAACCCCCTTCCACTTCATCCACCTTAACCATCTCTTGTTCCACCATCACCCTCACTAGTTTTTTTTTATCATTTTTCAGTGAAATTCCCCTAGTTACATTAAGCGAATCTAGCCATCTCTTATCTTGGATTTTGACTCCTAAGTGATCCTAGACCTTCTAACACCCCATTCCACTCATATTACACCTTTCCCAAGCTTCCTAACACCTCCAACACCTTGCAATTAGCTCTCGGATGCATCCTGTAGGTTTCCTGTAATTCCTATAGGATCATCCTGTAGGTTTCTAGTACGTCTTATAGGTTTTCCTGAAATGGCCTATCTTGAGGCGAAATTGATGGGAAACCTCTAGGAAGTCACACAAAGCCTCCTAGGACCCTTCTACACCATTGTGGAGCGATAAAAAGGGTCTTTTAAACTCCTAATTACCTCACATTAATTGTCATCCCAAGGACGATTTTTTATTTCAAGAGTGTACTGAGTCTGAGGCGGCTATTTACTCAAGAGTATTGTTTTGCATTATAGTGCTTAAACTCCAAAAGTAAATGAAAGTTGGAAACAAAATCTAATTGGAACAACAAGAAACTGAAATGTTCTAAACTAAATCATTAACTCAAACAACCATCAATCGAGGATACAGTAGCAATAACTCATTCCTCTAGAAATTGATGCAATTAAAATCAAACTAGAACAAGACAATCAATCTGGGAACGAGGAAGCAATAACCAATGTTCTCTACAGTTGACAGTCCTGCTTTAAAGCAATTAAAATGAAATCGAAATTGAACTGAAGCTATTATTGAAAGTAAACTAGGAAAACTCTTTAAAAGCAAACTCTTGCAATTAATCAACAAAAATGAACAACAAAGTAAATGGACAACAAACTGGAATTAAAGGAATCGAATAACCAATCCTATTGAACAACAATCTGTAATGAATATCAATCAAACAGAACAACAAATGGAATGAAACCATTATTGAAATAGAACAGCAAAGCTTTATATTTGAAATGAGAAACATAATAATATACGTTGAGAAGGATAATAATCTCTGTTATGATGGAAAATAACAGCCACACCATTCAATCTCAACTTGTGCAATAAAACAATTTCATAAAATATTATAACAACTCGCTGCAAAAACATGAAACTGTAAGGCAATACGATTCAAAGAAATATGAACTAAATCATCTCATCACACGGCGGAAATTGGAAAGATATAATACAACAGCAGCATACTCCACCAGAGGCTGGGCCCTTAGCCGCCAGTGGATGATGATGGGCTACTTCAGATTAGGTAAATGAACAGCAACTCCCAAATCATATATTAATCATCAAACTGTGAAATCATTACAACAGCTAAAGCTTTGAGAATTACAACATGCAACAATCTCCTTTTCCTCCTATTCTATCCTATCCCATTATCATTCTTGAATTTCCAACTTTGAATCCTCAATTATACCTCATTTTTTCATTCTTTCCCCCCCCAAAGTCATCCCGAAGTCATCCTGAAATCATCCCCATCTCTGATCTCTGTTTTCATTTAAATAGAGAGATCAGAGAGAAGTTACAATAAAGATAAGTAAAACATGATTTGTATTACAAAATTGGATTGTTTCCAACTAATTGATCAACAAGAAGATATATTTTCATTCATCTCTCAACAAGAGCAAGACAAATTTGGCTTTGCAGCTGAGATTTGGAGGACGGCCGCAATAACAAATCTGAGAAAATCGTGCTCAAAGAACTCTGCGTTTCTCTCAATACAAGCTGAATTTGGGCAAACCGTTCCTTGCTAAAGTTAATTGGGTCCGTTATGGACAAAACCCATGTTCTAGATTTTCCAGATTCGTCTCCATTTGCTCAGAATCTCAACCGCAAAACTGTCACTCCTTATTCCAGCGCATTTCTGAGTTGGCACTTTTAATGATCAAATCTTCAATCTGGAAATTATCTTGGAGGCTAAAAATGGCGAATGATGTTATAACCAATTTATTAAAACTATCATTGATAAAATAATTCATAATAATCAATTTATTAGAAATAAAGAAGAATAAATAATATTCATCCATAAGAGCATAAATCATTTATAAAATGGATTTAAATAATAAATTATAATAAATGATATAATAGAGAAGAGTAAAAATGGATGAAATAAGTGTTACAAAGTGGTCGTATTCACGGCCCAACAACCATCCAACCACTCCATAAACCTTCTAGCCATCCTCCATCACCTTCCATTCACCTGTCACATCCACAAGAACAATTGATTTTCATACTTGATTTTGCCTAAAAAAAACAAAAAAAAGTGAAAACAGATTTAGTTTAGATTTTTTCTTACATACTAGTATGGTTTGATGCTCTTCACTTCTACAGCTTAGACAGTAGCATTTGTTTAGTGTTGATTGAGAAATTCTTCTTCGCATAACTATTTAATTGGTTAATTAAGATATTGTGTGATTTAGCATTACATGTTGTTTTCTTCATTACTGCAGTAGAGTAGCTCTCTTAGAGTATATTTTCTTTTCTTCCATCAAAGAATAAAACTTTTTATGAACCTATAGAAGTCTAGCTTAGAACCCCTGGGGTCTCTTGTCGGGTGAACAGTGGTAACAGGAAGCACCTTCACTTTTACTTGTGCATACAACACTGTCACCTCCAAGTTTGTATCAACCCTGGGTTGATAAGTAAAGCTGGTAGCCTAGGAGTTGCAGCATCCTTGTTGCAGTCTGATGCTCATCATGTTTTGGCACCACTGTCAGGGAGGTGTCTGAGTAGAATGTGATTACTTCTTTCTTTTCTTCTATTTCTTGTCTTCAATATTTTGCTATTAGTTTATTTCTGCAAAAGTAATCTAGTTGCTTCCTTTCTTTCATTGTGCATTATTTGCTTTCTTTTCCATTCTACAAGTAGGAGTTCAATTCAGCAAGTAGTTGTTTCATCCTGTCAGTGATTTTCATTCAATCAACAATTTCTTTTCTGCAAGTACTTTCTAGTTTAAAAAATTACAAAACCAACCCAAAAACATTTATTTTCATGGCTCGTAGGAATAGGGAAAACCTAGGAAAATTTTTGCCAAATACCCCCACTGCATCCAATAGTCAACCTTCTTTCTTCTTCGATGGTTATGAACTAGATCAACCATTAGATAAGAAACCTAAAATATTTAAAGAACCTACAGGGGAAGAAGAAGAAGATGAACCCATTCCTACTGAGCCAATGCCTAAAAACTGAAATGACAGAGGGAATAGAGAGAGAGTTGAGGATTCCTTCCACATGAGGGAAACCAATGGGGACACTAAGATGAAAAATATAAGCCCCTCTTCCCTACCTCATTTCCATGGCCTGACCACAGAGGATCCCGACACTTTCCTATTTTAGTTTTCTGTTATATGCTAAACCTATGACTATACAGATGATGATCAAAAGTTAAAACTATTTCCATCTACCCTCAAGGATGCAACATTGCACTGGTTCATGGGCTTACCTGGAGATAGCATCAAAACTTGGGCTCAGATGTAGCAGGCCTTTAACAACAAATATCAGGACTATTGTAGGTCAAAGGATACTAAAGAATAAATTTTCAGGATGACCATAGGCCAGGATGAATCCTTAGAAGACTACGAAGAAAGATTCTAGCTCAGTTACAAAATGGCCAGGTGCACACTTGATCGTGTGTCACTAAAGCTGGTCCTGCTCAGGGGAGTAAGAGAAGACCGTATGGATACCTTACATTTGTTAGCAGGAGAATATATCTACCAATTACCCTATGAGGATATCAAGATTATCTTTAGAAACCATTCTAGGGCAAC
This sequence comes from Pinus taeda, assembly GCA_000404065.3. Taxonomy (NCBI): domain Eukaryota; kingdom Viridiplantae; phylum Streptophyta; class Pinopsida; order Pinales; family Pinaceae; genus Pinus; species Pinus taeda. The sequence continues at coordinate 137,704 of APFE030647795.1, forward strand.
CAGGAAAAAGTGTAGGGGTAGTCAACCTATGGCTAGTACATCATCCTCCAACTCATCCATCAAGGGTAAAATTGGAAATATGCTAGAAGATTTCAAAAGTGAGGTGTTGCAAACCTTTGCCTGTGTTTAGTCGTAGAATGAAATGTTGAGTTCTTTGCAATATTAATGGAACTTTGGCTATCACTATATAACATGCCCATATCATGCTCCTTACCCAATTCACCCATAAACCTTTGTAACCAAATCATTTCTTTACTAGCCTCTGTAGCAGTAACATACTCTGCTTCTGTTGTTGAAAGTGAAACAACACTTTGGATTTTTGAAACCCAATTGATAACTATTCCACCTACAGTAAATACATATCTTGTAGTGCTCCTCCTATTATCTCTGTCACCTGCTATATCTGCATCAACATATCCCTGTAGAGAAATGTTTGAACCATCAAAGCATAATGCTTGATTTGTGGTACCTTTCAAATATCTGAGAATCCATTTCAATTCCATGCAATGTTCCTTTCCTGGATTGTTCATGTGCCTACTTACAACTCCCACTGCATGTGCAATAATAGCCTTGTGCAGACCATTGCATACATTAAGCTTCCAATTGCTGATGCATATGGAACTTTAGACATATAATCCATGTCTTCCTGGGTCTTTGGGTACATTTCCTTACTAAGTTTAAAATGGCTAGCAAAAGGTGTACTAACTGGTTTTGCATTGTGCATATTAAATCTTTTCAACACCTTTTGTATGTACTCATTCTGAGACAATGTTAGTTTGCTATTTTTCCTGTCTTTAGTTATTCTCATACCAAGGATTTGTTTTGCAGCTCCCAAATCATTCTTTGCAAATGAATTTGCCAATTTTCTTTTGAGCACATTTATTTCCTGCATGTTAGACCCTAAAACAAGTATTTCATCTACATACAATAACAATATAATATAGCTACCATCATTTTTCTTTTTCAGATAAACACAATGATCAGAGTGACATCTAGTATAACGTTGTTTAGACATAAACTTGTAAAATTTTAGATACCATTGCCTTGGAGCCTGTTTTAAGCCATACAAGCTCTTCTTCAACCTGCACACTAGTTTCTCCTTCCCTTTTAGCTCATATCCTTGCGGCTGTTGCATATATATCTCTTCCTCCAAATCCCCATGGAGAAAGGTTTTCTTTACATCTAACTGCTCAAGATGAAAATATTCAGCAGCTACTAGACTTAGGATAGTTCTGATTGAAGTCATTTTAACAACATGAGAAAATATTTCATCAAAATCAATACTTTTCTTCTGTGCAAACCCCTTCACCACAAGTCTAGATTTGTACCTCTGTTTTCCTCCATCTTCTTCCTTCAGCCTGTAAACACATTTATTCTACAATGTAGTTTTACCTGCAGGCAACTTGACTAAGTCCCAAGTCTAGTTATTCATTAAGGAGTCCACCTCTTCTTCCATGGCTAGCTCCCACCCCTTCCTACTTTCAACCTGCATTGCTTCTTCATAACATTTAGGTTCACCAGAATCAATCAACAATAAATAATATAATGAAGGAGAGTATCATTCAAGGGGTCTACTTATCCTGGTAGATCTTTTAACACCACTTTCACGTGTTTGGGGTGTCAGTCACTGTTGTGGTGATCGTTGTTGTTGTGGTTGTTTATTATTATTATTTTCATGCACCTTTACTTTTTAGTGATCTCATCAAGAACTGTGTATTCCTTGTTTTCTTTTTCCTATTTCTTTTCCTGCAACTAATTCTTATACAAGACCTTTTCATTGAATATTACATCTCTACTTCTAATAATTTTGTGATTTTCATAATCATATAAGCGATAACCAAAATCATTAACACCATATCCAATAAAGGTACATTTCTTTGATTTTGCCTCAAGCTTTGTTCTACTTTCTTTATTAATATGGACAAAGGCCTCACAACCAAAAGGCTTTAAAAAAGAGTAGTTTACCTTTTTACCTGTCCATGCTT